>JAHWFO010008372.1:97343-115100 GCA_023313115.1 Rhysida immarginata
AATACCCCCTTTAAGTATTTTACATTCGATGTAAATCACCCTGTATATACATTTAATTTTTTATTAGGGAGGTTACTGTGGCCCCCTCCCGACGGACTGATTCTAAGAAAGGGTGCACATGCAACACCACCTAAAGAGAAAGCCTGAGCGCGGAAACGTCATACATTGTTAAAACGTCATAGGTAGTCATCTTTAATCGCATTTCTACGAATAATAGGCCTTAAATCATGACTAGGTATGATGACGTATCAATGTATGAAATTTTCGCGCTCAGGCTTTGAGTAGAGGTGGTGTTGGCACATAACGCGTTCTTGAGCGTTAATTTGGGTTATATGAACTTTTGTCTCGGTTGACGAATAACTTCTTATAGAGGATTCTTTTTCCTCGTTCTAGTCTGGCCAGACTTAATAGCGCAAAACTTATCTACAAGTTATCGTTTAATCATCAGAGAAGAAAACAATTGTCGTGACCACGTAAGTCGTTTCCTTCTTCATCAATACGCGAATTAGAGTTTTTGTGACGCATTGGGCTGGGGATAGATGAAAGAAAATGACAAAAGAAGTTCCGTTTCTCTTTTCAGTAAGTTTGTAAGAATTTAGTGTAACTATATATTTAAATATTTAACGTTTCTTAATTTTGAAAATGAGCTAGCTTTGTGAAAAAGACTCATTGTTGTATTAGCGTAATTTTTCCCTTTGTTGCTTTTCGTTAGGCGACAGTTATTATTTTTACTCGAGGTTTTGTTACTTTTTAGAACGACGTCGTTTCACGTTGATTGCGCGTGAAGTTTTTTCTTTTTTCAAGCGCTTAGTTTTTTGGTTAGGGGCGTCTACGCTTCCAGCCAGTGAACAAGCGTTATTCAAGAGCATCGGAACGTCACTCCATGGTTTGAATAAGATGGCTAATTTCGGCTGCAGATTGTGGAATGCAATATAATCTGTATGGATCGATTGAACCAATAGTTTTCGGAGTGTTATGGATAAATCGTCGAGTGTATTGCGACTACGATTAAGTCGGTGAAGTTTTCGGTAAGAGAACATGCCTTTTGCCGAATTGAATGTGTTCGACCCGCCCGGCCATCTCTATTTCGGAAAACTTTGCGTCCATGTACTCTCCCGTTGCTCTCACCATTGCTGTTTAAGAATAGAACCGGAACTGTTTCTATTCGAAAACCTCTTCTGACTATGAAGTCAATTTCCTCTCTCGGATTGCCGTTTCGTCTACCCTGAGGACTCACAAGTAATTTAGAAAACTTTTGAAACTTTAGAATCTCCAAGCTCTTGAATTTCGCCAAGTTCTTACCCTTATTCAAAATGCT
The DNA here is from genome assembly GCA_023313115.1 of Rhysida immarginata. NCBI lineage: Eukaryota > Metazoa > Arthropoda > Chilopoda > Scolopendromorpha > Scolopendridae > Rhysida > Rhysida immarginata. Next base: position 98,662 of record JAHWFO010008372.1, read on the forward strand.
TAACACGAATGTTTTATTTTTCCCCCCAGAAGAAATACAATTAGTCTTGAACTCGATTGTTGATGGTTTAGAAGCTTAACAGCCAATCGATTACTGTTTTGATGTCGAATCCTGTTTTTCTTTTAAGATTCCTTGTATCTTTCTGATTTTCTTTTATTATTGTTTTTCCGTTTCTTTTTTTTAGTGCTTCTCTTACGCTCTACTGTGTTTTCCCTCCCTGAGTGGATGATGCCTTGGACGAGTGTGTTTACCCCAACCTCTGTAGTTTGTATACTTGTATGTGATACAGTCATTGTTGTTTAAATCGCTTTTACGTTTGTCTATTTTCTTTGTCCTGTGTCGCTCTACGTTCCTCCAGGGGTAAGAGTTTACTGTTTCTCTTCATTTTTTTTTTTACTATAATAAGATTATAGGCTAATGTCGGTTAGCTCTTTGGAACGTTAAGTTTAATTTTCTTTTAGTTGCTTTTGTGTATCTGACTTTCTTCTCTTATTATGCATACGCTTGCCAGAAAAGTCTATTTTTTCCTGATTCGCCTTCGTGGTCCTATTCGGAAAATTTTGACGAGAGTTGCGTCCCAGGAAAAGAAGATTCCTTTGAGCGCGTGACCTTCCGGCGACTTCCAGGTCTTCGTTGATAATTCGTCGTTAATCTCAAGCAATCGACCTCAAGTTTTACCATTCAGAAACGACCAATGATTGTGTTTTTTCTTTGCATTATTTCCTGTATTCAATTATAAGTTTGTTATTTTTTTCTCTCTATGTCTCAGCCTAGAGTTAACAATCCTGCTTTTTATATTGTAATTGTTTATCTAAACCTATATTATCTGCTGTTTTTTTTACTTCCAAGTTGGATAGCGATTTGTCGGTCCGATCAACTTTTTTGGCTGCCTTGGCTCTACGCTTCGGCCGAAGGTGCCTCTCACCAGCTGTATCGTTCACAAATTGTACCTACACCCAATTTTGTATCCAGTTGTGAAGACCAATCATTCTATGGCAAAGTTGTTTTCTCTTTAACTACCTTTATTTATAAAAAAAGCAATAAAAGTTCTATTTTATACTTGGATTCGGACTTTCGCTTCTACCCTTCATTTAATTATCCACTTGATTCACGATAAGTCCCAGTAATAAAGCAAGTTCCTTTTTCTTAGCTTTAATCCAATCTTAAAAATTGATCTTTATTTTCTTTCTCAAATATTATCTTCTAGAATTTATAAACCTCTGTTGAACGTAACAATGGGATAAAATTAAACTATCTTTAACTTCTTTCTTGGGGTAATTTAATATCGATTTGTCTGGACCCCTATTGCATAAAGCTCACTAGCGGAGTTTTCCTCTCATATCAGTAGGTCGATTGAAGATTGTACGTGCCATTTTTGGCCCGTTACACTTGTGACATATCATACGTTAGGAAATGATGAGAAAGGAAAGAAAATGCGAGCTTTTTTACATTTACTACATATTACGTTCGAGAAAATTAACTTTTGATTAAAAAACTTGGGGAGAGGTAAAAAGTGTAGATAAAGGGGTAAAAATAGATGACTTTAGGATCTACTAATTGCCTTACCCTATTCGGGGGGAGGGGGAGCGTGGATTATTTTTTTTTATAAATGTATTTCTCTGCTAAAGCTCCTCCTTGGAATGTTTACAAGATTTTATTGGTTTTATAAATTCATCCGCCCTCTTCATAATTTCTACCTTTCTTGAAGCAGAAGGTAGCTTACTATTTAGTTTGGATTTGATTGGTACACTGGGATCGGAATTACGGGGGTGGAATTCAAGGAGGGCAACATTTCTGTGTGCTATTTAGGTACGTAAAGGCGTGAAATTCTGTATCCAGATTCTTCTAGGCAAGATCTACAGTACTATGAAGTTTAGGCCCAATTGTTCCATTTTTTTTAATAAATGTATAAACGTATTTCTGCTTCACTGCCAAAGCTCCTCCTTGGAATGTTTACAAGATTTTAATTATAGTTTGGCTAAGAAAAGTCGAGAAATCGTGCATCGACAAGGTACTGAACTCTAAAACAACACTTGTTTTAGAGTTCAGTGCGACAAAGCGATCAATAATGCTTAAAAGATAAACAGAAAGTACCTGTGTATTCATTCTTGACGAATCGATTGTTAAATGACATGCCACTATCTTCGTATTCTTATACGTCACAGTTTTAGCACGTGAATTCTACTTGAAAGGGTCCACGAAAAATCCTGAATACTTGATACAGCCGAGCTAAGACCTTGATAGTCATATTTCTGAAAACAGAATTTGAAGAAGTTAATCCGTTTTCAAGTTATCATGCAAACGGCGGACGGCCTGATAAACGTACTCATCACGTGTGCATTCTTATAATTAGATTTTTGCTAAAGCTCCTAATAAAAGAACATTTACAAAAAAAAAAATGTCTTTTTTAATTTATTCAAAATTAAAAAAGAAGTTCCTAGAGAAAGACAAAATAAACAATGTTCAGGAATGGTCTGCAGAATCGTTCGAGGGATCTAATTTGTGACATCACCGAGATTATTTAATATTACTGGAAGCAAATTCTCGCATTAAGTATCTCTGAGCCTGAAGAAAATGTGGCACTCCCTGCTTGTTACAAGCCAGTAAACCTGCTTTCGTCTTAAAAGTTCTAAAGAAGAAATTCTAACTGGTTTTTGTGCCAATCAATCCTGCCAGGTACATATAAGAATGCTCATCGAAGAATTGAACAACTTCCCTCAATTATTTACTGCGGGATAATCTTTTTTGATGTTAATAGAGCCTGTCGCGATGTTTTGCAAAATTGACTTACAGCTTTTTCACAAATATTTCGTCGTTTTTCACAATCATTTATTCATTTTTCACAAACATTTAGTCGTCTTTCACAAACTTTTAGTCGTCGTTCACAATCATTTAGTCGTTTTAAATTACTATTGCATTTATATCATTGTAATTACATGGTATAATACTAATTATGGTAAGTAAGTTTTATGTATTTTCAATCTTGAATATTATGAAAAGAAAACAACAGCAAGGATATATTAACAATAAAATACAGGGTGATTCAGAAAGGTAGGTCAAGAATGAAATACCATGTACAGTTTGTAGCGGGAAACAATATATTTCCTATAAACATGGGTCCTGAAATGCATCCTTACAGAGATAATGCAACTTGTACGAGGTAGGAATGGATGTGCGTTACCCGGACGGCAATGGTAGGGTCCATGTAAATTAGGATTAAACATGTAAATTGTTCCTGTTCTCTCCTTTAAAAGAGAGGAAACGAAACATGTAACTCCATTGTCGTACAATGAATCGCTTGACTAATGCGGAGCTGGCGGACATGCATCTCGTCTACGGCGAGGCTCAGGGTAATGCTACTGAAGCGGAAAGGATTTACCAACGGCGTTTTCCAGTCAGTGATTCTCCGGACATCTTCACCAGACTTCGCGAGAATCTCGTCCGCAGGCTCAGGATGGGCATTTTGAACACCTACTGTATTGTCATTCCTACCTCATACAAGTTGCATTATTTCTGTAAGGATGCATTTCCGGACCCATATAGGAAAAATTTTGTTCCCCGCTACAAACTATATGGTATTTCATTCTTGACCTACCTTTCTGAATCACCTTGTATTTTTATTTTTAGTACTTTCTGTTTTCATTTTCTTAGTCCTTCTAGATTAATAGACAACTAGCAGAGGCACCCGGCGTTGCCGGAGATAATTACAGTTGTAGGTTAAACAAAACAACCTCATGAAGTTAGATAAATAAATTTGTTTTCAGTAATTCTACAATTTCCGTCTATAGACGAAGCAGTTGTTCAGATGTTTCCGATGCCCGGATAACTTTTTGTCATTTCTGCCCAGTACTCATTCATTTCTTCGCTGGCATTTCGATAGATATGAATTATTGCTATAATCCTTCGAAAGATTATTATAGGACATAACACAATATGGTTTTTGGTTTGAAGAGTTGAGTTCATTCATGTATGCTTTGTTATCGGTTATGTCGTCAACCGTAGCTCGAACGAAGGGACTGCGTCCTCTCTCATCTCTCACTCTTTCTCAATAGTATGCCAACTCTCCATTATCTGCAGTTACTGCTCATTGTTAAATATTTCCAAGAAAATGTTAACTTCTAAAAAAGCCTGAACAACAGGAATTCTACGTATTGTTACAAATTCAATTTTGTTTCATAATTCTCAGAGGTGAGAGGGAACCATCATTCTTAATGAACCTACTTATATTGCACACTTTGCCCGGGACTTTACTTACCCTCTTGTTGTTCTGTCTCAGATTAAAACGTTATCCATCTTCACCCCCCAGGGAGCATCACTGGATACTTTAGACCTATTTTTCAAAATTTCCCTTGCCCTTGACGTAGAAGCTCTTATACCCTCCTGCTCTAGCGGAGCTTCCGTTGTTCAGATGTTTCCAATGCCCGGATAGCTTTTTATCTTTCTGTTGCAAGTTTGACTGATCAATACTCGTTCTTTCTCTTTTTTAGCCAAACACACAAATTATCGCCAGTCGTCTGGACATTTATAGGGAGCTCAAGGGAGACCCGTGTGATTCCTTAGCCTCCTGATAAACACTGCCTTATCTATGTCCTGTCATTGCATAATCATATTTATGCTAGTTGTTAATAATTCGTTACCCCCTCCCTAAAAGAGGTTAATATAGTTAATTATGTAGTGCCACACCAGTAAATGTGTTACGTTTGTAGCGCCACACCAGTTAAAGTGTTAAGTATATAGTGCAGCACCAGTTAATGTGTTAACAAACTTTCAATCCCCCTTTCCTCCCCTTAGGGGTTGAATTTCGAAAAACTCCTTTTTAGTGCTCACTTCCGTTTTGTAAAGAACCTCTGTACAAAATTTCAAGTTTCTAGGCCTGTCAGTTACTTCATTTATACAGGATGATTCAAATCGTGTGCAAAACATTTAAGGGGGTATTATAGAGATCAAGGTAAACACAAAAAGTCCTATGAACATGGGTCCGAATTTGAACGGTAACTGAGATATGAACAGAAATAAAAATGCCGGCACCAAGATCAACCAGTTAATAACTCAGGTTCTTTAAAGCCTAGATTAATGAAATTTGTAGGAATAACAGGGTACTATATATCGTTAAAATTTAATCGAATTCCAACGAAGTTTCCGAGTTACTCATTCAAAATCATAGCACGTGTTCACTTGTGAGCACTAAACAGCACTTGTTACAATTTTGACTTTTTTTTTTACTCTACCCTCTCTGCTTAATAAGCACACGATTTACCTTATTTTTTAATAATTTATTTATTTAGAAATTCTAAAGGGGAGAAAAAACACATAAACCCCCTGCGCCGACGCTGTGACGAATTCTCCTGGCCAGCAGCTGAATCCGACGATAATACTGAAACTGGAGAAGGCATACAGGCAATCTCTCTTGCAAACGTTAATTTCGAGCCCAATGAGATGTCTGCATTTTCTTCTGCAGAGCTCACATCTCCAACCGTCCCGATAGTTGCGGAGGTTGGGGTGGCATTATTTCTCTCGGCTCACGAGGAAGAGTTGGCTGTAACGAAACCACTCGCGTTCCTTGTGGAGACGAAGGCGAGACCATCCGACGTGGCTCTGGCGTTGACTTCCTTCTCGGCTGTTGGTCTGACGGATCCTGAGGCGATGACACGGGTGCTGCTGGCGAGTTGACTACCCTCTCCGAGAAACGATGGGATTTGCCCAATATGCTCGAGCAAGTCTCGCACTTCTTCAGGAGTGGGCAATCTCTCCGTGTACCGTTAAAATTTGATCGAATTCCAAAGAGAAGTCTCCGAGTTATAATGTGCCTTTAACTATGTGTACTGTTAAAGGTACACTACGCAGCCAACATCATAACACGTGCTCACATGTGAGAACTAACCAGCATGTGTTACAATGTTCACTGCGTAACTCGGAAACTATTCGTTGTAATTCCATCAAATGTTAACGGTACACACAGTTTTATTTACCCTATTCACCCAAATTTAATTTCTTTAGGTGTTACGGAACTTGAGTTATTAACATATTGAGTTATTCTTGGTGGCGGCATTTTTATTTCTGTTCATATCTCAGTTATCGTTCAAATTAGGACCCATGCTCTTATGAATTTTTTTTGCTTAGAATCACCCATACTACCTCCTCTAAAAGTTTGTCGGTGTACTTAAAAATCACCCTCTAGTGTAACTAAAAACTATATCAGGCTAGACGAATCAAGAACTGGTAAAAATAAAGAGTAGTACCTCGCTAATTTTCCCGGAGGATATCAATAAATATTTGTTTTGAGAAGTTTCAGAAAATGTTCATTGTGAAAAAACAGCACATCTTGTTTGTGTTACTTTTTTGCGTTATTTATCAAAATCTCCGTAGAGAAAGCCCGTTACAGCCTTTTCAGGAAAAATACAGTATTTCGGATGTCATATTATATAATCATTATAATTATCCTATTATAATTCTGTGTGTAAAACTCGTATCCGAAATTCTTGGGACCAGCTGTATTTTGGTTTTCGATACTTTTCGGGTTTCGGATTAAAGGTATTTCTGCACCAATTTCATTTATTGCTTATTGATAACGATAAACGCTTCACACAGTTATCCATCTGCAGTTCTGTTTGATATTTGCTCCCACTAAAATCAACGAAAAAAAACTTCCTGTAACAGTAAATGTGTGGACAGTCTGTATGATCATTGAGTCACAACTAACATTAACGCAAGTAGTACGGCGATATTTACAATCCCGGAGGCGTTAATACATTGATCTCTTTTACCGTACCATCTGTGTTTGTTAAGTAACTGTTTTATCTAATTTTATAACTTATTTATTAAGGAATTCGCGAGGGGAAAAAAATCAAGAAAGTTCTCGGACATCTAGCAGACACGGGTGGCAAGATTTTATCTCATGACCGCTGTAGCAGCTGTTCACAGGCACGAGGATTTCATTTTTTTTCCCTCCCCTTTAGAATTTCTGAATAAATATATGATTAAAAAATAAGGTAAATCGTGTGCTTATTAAGCAGAGAGGGTAGAGTAAAAAAACCATGACAAAACCGAGCTGCCCAACATCCTCCGGAAATATTAGGAGGGGCACTGCTCTTTATTTTTACCAGCCCGGTATAGCATTTTTTATATAGTGAAATTTACACTAATCAAACTTTATAACTGATACGCGACCCTCAACAATAAAATGCGGTTTTTAGAATTTCGGATAAAGGATTTTATACCTGTAATAGTTATAAAGTAATTCCATAAAATTGTGAGTCATGTTAATAGTATTTCTATTAAATATTTCTAATAATTTCAAAATTAGTTCAGGCTCCAAATAGTTAAATAAACATTGCAAGAGGGAAAGTAGCACTCTAATACTATTTCGCAAAACTCAAGAGGAGGATTATCTGGATTTTTTAGCTTCATGTAGCTGGATTTTTGGGCTCGAGTCAATTCCACCCACTGAATCCACCTAAAGCAAAATCCCCCACCAAAAAACTCCAGGAAAAATTATGTAACCCTAAAAATGTAATTGCGATGGGAAATTGTGAAACTATCCGGTGGGAAATTGTTGTTTGTTTGTTTGTTTGGTATTAACGTCCTTTTCAACTGCCATGGTCATTTCAGGACTGCGTTATAGGGGCCGCAAATTTTGCCTCGCAAGGGTTCTTTAACGTGCAGCCGGCAAACGACTACACGGGACCAACGGCCTTACTTCCCTTCCGAAGGAAGTGCGTGATCTCAGGATATTCCCCCTGAAAAAATCCTCGTCGTCCTCGGCCGGAATCGAACCCGCGTCCACGGGCATCAGAGGCGATCACGCAACCCCTGAGCCACCGAGGCCGATGTGGGAAATTGTCTTACTTTCTTATTCCACAATTGGAAGGTTTTACAAATGTCGAGTCATGAAGGTCGAAACCATCATGTTTGATAAATTTAGCCATCCTACAAATTTAGTCTCAAATAAATCTAAAAAGAAGCGTTACGTAACGCCATACCTGATAACTCCATACCCCTCCATAAAGCTACGTAACGCTGTCCAAAACACCCCCTCCCTCCCTTAAGCGTTACGTAATTTATGGACGACCCCTTTGTTATAAAAATAAAACAAACAAAATTTAAAATTAAAAATAAAATTAATTTGTATATTTTATGACTGTTTAAAATTATTATTAATATATTTCAATAAAATTGTTGCAAATTGTCTATAAATCTAGAAGGACGAAGAAATTGAAGGACTATAAATAAAAATATTTTTTTGTTAATATATCCTTGCTGTTGTCTTCTTTTTATAATATTCAAGATTGAAAATACATAAAACTCACTTACCATAATTAGTATTATAACAGATAATTACAATGATATAAATGCAATAGTAATTTAAAACGAGTAAATGTTTGTGAAAAATGACGAAATGTTTGTGAAAAACGACTAAATGATCGTGAAAGACGACTAAATGCACAAAGGAATAGGGAGTGCAAGTGACTACGTCACACCTGACGTCATTTGCTCGATGAACGGGCCGAGAGCCTAGGAAATGGGATCGCTGGTTCCAAACATTGGAACCACGCAATATACGTACTAGTAACGTTGAAACGGGCGGCCAGTAAAAATGACATCTCTTAAATTATTATGTTAATTTGTGTAATTTATATTATTATTAAGACATTTAATACCATTAAATAATTTATACATGAATATTAGAACGCTTTTTAACCACTTTTAATCACTTAACAAAAGAATGCCATCGTTCGCGGATCCTTCTTTCTTTGGGAAAACGATAGATGTCTAAATCGCTGTTTTGGCTCCTTCTTGAGCAGTGAGGAACTAAACAATTTCACATCCTAAATGTGTTATAAACACTGGGCTTATACAAAACGATTTTATTCCATCCCTACGTTGGAACCATGTTAAATCCCGAAGCGAGAAGACTTGTTTGGAACCAAATCGAGTCACGTGACTGAAGAATTCCAAGGACTGACGTCACACTTGCACTCCCTATAAGAAACAGAGGGGAAATTCCCTATAGCCGCAAGAGAAACTTTTCTGAGATCACGTGACGAATGTCGCCCAATGAAATTTTCCTTAAAACACTCCTGCTTCGCGGCGCTACTGTCGGTTTCGTCATAATTATGTCTTACTCCCGCAAATGGATTGTTGGAGAGGCAAGTCATATATGACGTCAGATCAATACGTTTCCTAACGTTCTTTTCATCCGAATTATTTTAATAATTTAATTCAAGTTAATTAAAAGCATTGAAATCCAGTTACGATGCATGGTGAACTATCATTAGGATGAAAAGATGAAATTATTATTGCATTACCACGATTTCTTATTGATGGACTCTGATCAACACGAGCAACGGCGAGCTAATATAACCGCGAGTGCTTCACATGAGTGATCACGTGACAAATCAACAAGACAATTTTTCGTTTATATAAAATATTTTTTATTTTTGAATACAAATTTATGTGTTTTAACATTATATAAGAATTAATACATAAACTATATTATTACTTTATTTATTATTTTCAAAATTGCGCCACGAAAGTAGTATTGAAAAATGACGTGGTGATTTCCAATCACGTGGTAGAGTTTCCCATCTGTTTCTCTTCATCTGTGACTAAATGTTTGTGAAAAACGACGAAATGAACGTGAAAAATGACGAATGAACGTGAAAAAGCTATATCTAAAGATTTTCAAAGACTGTTCTTTTGATTTGGTCTTGATATTCCATTCCTTCCTTACCAACCGGCATTATCAAACCAAATTTGTGATAAAGTTACGACGACGCCATGCGTTGTGAATGTTGTACGGCTCCGTCCTTGGGTCTCAACTATTCCACAATTTTGTGTCTGATTTTTCTACATCCTATAGGTAGAAATTTTATTACTCTGCACATGATATTGCTATGATGACATGAGCGTGTAAACCTCTCACGTAATATCTATTACAGAAAGCCCTGAAGGATTTTGAATGCTACTTTAAGAAGTGGAGGCTAAAGCCGAATGTCGTTAACTGCGAATATACTGTACTTAAACAACAAATAAATATCTCCCGATCTCTCTCTTTCTATACGACAAGAAACTATACCTACAAGAGAAACTACACGAACATGCACCTCGCAGATTCACACCAAGTTGAACTATGTTACTCATCTGAACCTACTATTGATGCTTGCAAAATAAGAAAATGCTAAATTTTGTTCCTTTCAAAATAAACCGAGAAACCTAACAACTATCACCCTCCGATGTTTATTGATGTTAGTTTAACGTACGAGCCATTTATTGATCCGCAGAAGTATATATTAAAGTTTAGGATGGGAAATTTAGAAGGTATTTATAAATATCTTGCTACGGTAAGGTGGTAGAATATGATAACCTCTCCGATATGATTGACTATATGAACACACAATTTTTTAATACTATTAATTTACAAATACCTCGATTTAGAAATAAGAAAGAAACCCTGTTTTCCAAGTTGGGTCTCGGCAAAATTGTTACAGCTTAGAAAAAGACGATAGTATTTCCATAAGTAGTGAAAGCGTGATAGGAAAGTGTTCATAGGGGGAAGCAAAATAAATAGAATTTAATTGGTGGTACTTTAAAAAAACAACCCAAAAATTAAGAGTAAACGTGGCTCGTTAAAAGACTTATTTTGGTTTAAAAATTGCGATATTTATTTATAAGATACAAAAATTCTGTACAAAAGAATGTTCTATACAATATGATTTAATTGAGGAATACGCATTGCGATCTCAATTACAAAAGAAAATATTTCTCGGAATAAAATATAGAAATACTTAAATGTACATTAAATACAGCAAAACACTAACGAGAAATATTAATCGCTACATTGAGCGAATTGAGATTAAATATAAAAAAAATTGAGACAGACCAATTCCTTATAAAGAAAAATTACCATTTAATGTCTAAAGAAAGACTGCGAAATCATAATTAATTATTAATGGGGAATAAGAATTGAAATGTGCAGCATGGCGTCCCTTATGTCATTATTACCTTATGGGTAAACCCGCAAAACAATGCTGCTCGGTAAAGAATCATGGCTGCCGCGAGAAAGTGAGAAATTCAATAAGAAACTAAACATCGAACGGCAGGGTAGAAGTCATTTGCAGAGCATTGGAATGAAAATGATAAATGGAAGTTGAACGCCATGCTGCAGGCTAGTAAGTACGTGGAGGACCAGAAGGAGGGACGACTGGTCAAGCCAGAAGCTGGAAGTGGTCTGTCTGAAATAAAAAAAAACAGTAACCACGCAAAGAACATCAACAATACTGGGACACACATCCTCGTGATCACGAAAATTATTCGCGAGGGACAACTAGCTGCAGACAGTGATAATCAAGTGGAGATTTTTTAATTAACATTTATTAAAACAATATATACTCAACAATCACTGTCTGCAAAACAGTAAAAAAATACTTAAAGAATAGAAAAAATAGAATAAATAATTACAAATAAAATTATATCTATTTTTACATAAAAAATCGGAGTTTTTCCGAACAAAGCCCCCTGTAATTTTCTTGAACACAAAAAAAATTACGGTCATTTGTACAGATAGAAGTTTAGGTGCTGACGTTCATATACAGATTCAAAAAAAAATTGTCTAAGTTACAATAAACAAATAAACATTTATTGTTATATATATTCGGGCGCCACCTGCTCTCACATACCATGTAAGTGATGTCATACGGGCTGAGAGGGTTGAACTATAAAATCCTTTACCCATAACCCTTCCGGGGTCATCTTTTGTGCAATTACTAGTTACTTACTTCCTTGTTGGGGGAATTCAGGAGGATATGCGTTGTTATGGGGTGTGCATGAAGAACTCCCTCTCTCTCTCCCTAACAGGAGACGATCCATGAGATATTGTAAATATGTAATGTATCTATTATTAATTAATCATGCTAATAAAATTGTTATAAAAACTAACAATTGGTAGCAGAGCGTGGTTTAATTGTGCTGAAAAGCAACGGAAGAAACTTTTATTCAACAATGAATCCAACACGTGGTGACTCGAAAAGCGTGACGGACTAATCGCCGATCAAGCTCAACTCGACGACTGTAAACGGACTAACTGCCGCTTACACACAACGTGGACGAACCCTTGGAAGGACTAACAGCCGAAAAAAAGGGACCGGAGACGTAAGAAAACAACGAGACGATAACGACCGACACTGACACAACGTGGCCAGCCACACAAAGGCAAGATGGCGTCAGACCTGAGGACCACCGCATCGAGGATAGAGCCCTTGACCGGAGAAAACTATTCAACGTGGAGTTTCAAGGTAGGAACCGTGTTAAAAGCACGTGGTCTCTATAAATTTGTTATCGAGGGGAAACAACCAGCTGAGAGTGAGGGTGCGGATAAAATTTCCACATGGGAAAGGCAAAATTACGAAGCTCTTGAGATTATCGTGTTATCACTGTCCCAATCGCAAGCCAGTTTGTATACTAGAGAGGAAAATGCAAAATTATTATGGTTAAAATTAAAGGAGAAACATGCGGGAAACCTAGAAGATCAAAAAATTAATGCAGCACTTGAACTTAGACAAACTAAGATGAATCAAGGGGAAACTATGAAAAACTATATAGATAGGGTTTTAGGCATGAGTGAAAAATGTGCAAATTTAGGTGAAAATATAAGCGAACGCGAGATAGGCCATATCCTAATTAACGGGCTACCCCAAAAATACTCCCTTGTCAGCGCAGCATTAAGAAATTATAGAGGTTCGGCTTTGTCAGATTTAATACAAAGACTAATCGAAGAAGAAAAAATTTTAAATAATCAAAATGGGTCCAATTCTATAGAAAATGCATTTAGAGTCCACAGAGGTAGGGATAAAAGAGAGACGCGCACCTGTTATATCTGCAAACGAGCCGGCCATATTTCAAAAAATTGTTATTTCAGGAACAAAGAAGGTGATGACAAAAATTCAAAAAACTTTAATGGATCATATAAAAATTCTTATAGAGATGGTAAAAATAATGGTAGAGATAGTTTTAAAAGCGGTACTAATCAACAACAAGCCAAAATGGCTACCGCAGGTTCATACAAGTCTCAGCACATGGCGCTTGGTGTGGCCGAAAGGCTTAACATCCCTAGGAACAAAGAGACTGCTAATGCTATGGAGGGTGACACTAGTTTTACCGCTGGGTTGGAAATGCAATGGACGCTAGATAGTGGATGCACAACCCATCTTACAAACAATAGAGAATGCATTACTAATCTTAAATCTGATAGTGGAATTGTTAGCGTAGCGGAAGAAGGTAGAGACATTTCTATCGAGGGTAGGGGTGATATTAAGTTTCTGACTACCACAAGTGACGGTGTCAAACGTCCCCTAACCATTACAGATGCTAAATATGTTCCAAAGTTGAGAACTAATCTCCTTTCAATTAACGAAATTGTAGGCCGCGGAAAAACTGTCGTATTTAATGAGAATAAAGCAGAAATAATTGATAATGAGAGTGGGATGATAATTGCTGAGGCGAATAGAGAAAATAACATGTTCGTATTAAAAGGTAAATTTGGAATTAAGCCATTTAACAATGGAGAACAATCATGTTTGAATGCCTGTACTACTGATGATAAATTATTGTGGCATAAGAGGCTAGGACATATTTGTGAGGATTACTTGATACGGCTAAGAAACCATGAAATGATAAGAAAATTTCAATTTAGGGATAAGAATCTTGATCCATGTGATGCGTGTATTAGGGGAAAATTAGTGAGAGAACCATTTCATAGAATTGAATACAATCAAACAAGTCAAGTTCTAGAATTACTATGCATAGATTTGTGTGGCCCCATGAGATATCCATCAATTGGAGGTTCACGATATTTTATGGTTATCGTAGACGTGCATAGTGAGAGAATTTTCACGTACTTTCTTGTGAGCAAAACCGAAGCACTCGGAAAGTTTATAGAATTTAAGAACTGGGCCGAGAACCAAACTAACAACAAAATTAAAAACATTAGGACCGATAATGGTACAGAGTTTGTTAATGCTGAATTTGAGAGTCTATTAAAACAATGTGGGATAGGGCACCAAAAAACTGTACCGGGATGCCCCCAAAGCAATGGTATCTCCGAAAGAGCAAATAGAACTTTATTAGATAAAGCGAGAACCCTATTAATTGATGCAAAATTACCAGCAAAATTTTGGGCAGAGGCCATCTCCACGAGCTGTTATTTGCAAAATATAACCCCAACAAAGAGGGGAGGTGATAAAACACCAATGGAAAAATGGTCAGGTATAAAACCCACAGCGTCGCATTTGAGAGTATATGGTTGCCTAACTTATTATTATGTTCCTAAAGAGAAAAGGCACAAGTTTCAACCTAAATGTAAGGTAGGGATCTTTATTGGCTATTCGAGAGAACGAATAGCATATCGGGTGTATAATCCTAATAATGAACAAATCATAGAAACTAGGTCAGCTAGGATGATAGAATCAACTTTGGGTTCTACCTTAATAAATGCTAAAAATGACAAAACCAATGAAGGAAATGAAACTGTACCTATTGAATGGTGGGAAATTGGAAACGATAATTTTAATTCCACTGATGAGCCAAATGTTAGAACTAACCAAACACATAGTCAAGATGATGATATTGATAATGGTATTCAAACTCCCTTAAGTAACGAAAATGATAATCTGAGGGATGGTCATAATCGACCTGGTAGGAAAAAGGGAGATACTAGAGCAGTGTTAGAGCTAAAACACAGGGACAGAATTGAGCAGGATGAGGAAAAGCTCAAAGAAATAGGAGTAAGAAGATCGCAAAGAATTGCTGATAAACAGGTTATTAATGCAAATTTAACCGAGACCGCCCCTAAAAGTTATAGTGATATCCTGAATTCTGAATTTAAGACCGAATGGGATGAGGCCATGAGAGATGAATTAAACTCGTTAGAAAAACACGATGTTTGGGAACCAATTACGAAAACACAAAACATGAAAGTTATTCCTTCAAAGTGGGTGTATAGTATCAAAGAAAATCCTGATGGTTCTATCAAACGTAGGAAAGCCAGATTAGTCGCAGTAGGCTGCAAACAAAAGATAGGAATTGATTATGAAGCTAGTTTTGCTCCTGTAATGAAAATTGAGACTTTTAGATTACTAATGGCAATTGCAACCAATGAAAACTTAGATGTGGTATTTTATGATGTAAAGACTGCATACTTGTATGGGGATCTAAAGGAAGAAGTATATTTAAGTCAACCTCCGGGATTTAATAAGGATAATGAAACTGTATACAAATTAAAGAAAGGATTGTACGGCTTGCCCCAATCGGGAAAGTGTTGGCATGATAAGCTCAAGAGTATATTAACTGAACTTGGATTAAAACAATTAAAGAGTGATCCTTGTATATTTGTAAAACATGGGAATGATATGATTATTATCGGAGTTTACGTTGATGACCTTCAAATTGTTGGAAAACCAGAATCAATAAGTGGGTGGGTTTCAAAATTAAAAACGCACTTTGAGCTCACTCACAGCACAATTGGTCAAAGTTTCCTTGGGATACAGGTTGAGAGATCCTGCCAAAACACGTTCCTCAGCCAAGAGTCTTACACGAAGAAGATCCTCGAGCGTTTTGGTCTCCAGCACTGCAACTCAACAAAGACGCCAGGTGATGCAAACCAGAACCTGGACCACTATGAGGAATCGCCGCCAATATCCCAAGAACTCTATCAAGAGATGATCGGGTGCCTTATGTACCTTTCAACGGGTACCAGGCCTGATATCTCATTCTGCGTGAGTCAATTATCCCAGTACTCCAAAGATCCAAGAGAAATACATCTAGTGGCAGTAAAAAGAGTCTACAGATACCTAAAAGGTACAACTGAAATGGGACTGAACTATGCAGCAGACAGTGGCCAACTAAACCTCAGCTCTGATGCAAGCTGGAATTCCACGCGTGATGCGAAATCGTTCGCAGGGTACACAGCAAAGGTGGGGAATTCGCTTGTATCATGGAAGTGCAAAAAACAAGAACTGGTAGCCATGTCAACATGTGAGTCAGAGCTAATGGCCATTTGCGAAACTACTAAGGAGGCTTTGTGGTTGGATGGACTGATTTCCGAGTTAGGATTCACTCAGTACATTAAGAGACCGATATGCATACGAACCGACAGTAAATCGGCAATCGACTGGGTGAGGGGTACGAAATCTCAGTCTCGCACAAAGCATATAAACAGAAAATACTATTTCGTCAAAGATGAAGTCAGCAATGGAACGATACAGTTAACCCACGAAAATTCTAAAGAGCTAGAAGCTGATGTGTTAACTAAAAGACTGAGCTATGACGCAACTTTAAGATGTCGTTTGAAAATGAAACTGTCTGATAAGAACTTTGACAGCGGTGGCACCCAAGGTGGGGATTGTTATATATATTCGGGCGCCACCTGCTCTCACATACCATGTAAG
>JAHWFO010008372.1:115110-141525 GCA_023313115.1 Rhysida immarginata
TCTATTATTAATTAATCATGCTAATAAAATTGTTATAAAAACTAACATTTATGCCTTTATCATTTCCTTTCATTTTTCTGTGCGCACACAGTATGTTTTGCTTTTTTAGCAAAAGAAGACAAAAAAATATATTTTGCATTTTGGTATACCATAATTAAAATGTATATTAAACGTACAATACGCTAATTAAATGTAAAAAAATACATATCATGTAGTAAAAAAACAAGGTGGTTACTGCCTTCACGTAAGGTAAGAACAAGCCCAAAAAATATCCTTTTGTGATTTTTAAAGCTAAAGTCATTTAACAAAAAATATTGCGTTTAGAACCCCTCTCATCCCTCGAAGTAAATAACTTTGCAATTATGAAGTTTAAAGGAACAAGATAAACTTTGTAAATACCCTCGTGTAGGCCAGCAAACCAATGAGTTAAGTAATTTAATATAAATAATTACTTATCCTGCTCAGATAAGGATAACGAATCCAGGAATCTGCGTAAAGCAGGGGCAGGTAAAGGTTTAGTTAGTGCGTCTGCCGGCATGTCGAAGGAAGAACAGTAGGTAAGAATCACATTCTGAAGATTAATTTCTCGCGCGATAAAATTATGCAATCTCAAGATGTCTTGCCCTACTCTTCGATTCTAATGCTCCCAGATATGCTATGGCAGACGTTGAGTCAGTAGAAATGATTGTGGGGAAAGAAACAAACTCCCCTTGTCCTAACTCTGTTATGAGGTCCCAAAGACATTTCAGTGACTTCACGCATTCGTTTATGGCGATTATTTTGGCTTCGCAGCTGCTCAGGGCGACTAAACGTTGCTTCTTAGATGACCAGGTTATGGTATTTTTCCCCAGTTTGATCAAAATTTCAGAGTATCCTTTACTCTGTGGGGTGACACACCAGCTAGCGTCAGCGAATGCGCACAAAGGACCCGTAGTTGGGGTAAAAACGAGTGATGTGTCGCAGGTGTGTTTAAGATAAGAACGACGCCCTCAAGAGCAGTCATATGCGATTTAGCATATGTCGACAGCCTAGTAATTGCAAAAGCTATATCCGGCCGCGTGCAAGTCATTACATACATTAAGGAACCGAGAAGAGATTGGTAATTGGTAGAATCGACCGGTTGTGAATCCGCAGTATCATCAAGGTTCACATAAGAGCTTAGTGGCATGGTCTTTGGTTTGATGTCTTGAAGGCCATAATCATGCAGGATTTGCTTGATATAATGTGCCTGTGACAGATGAATTGAACCGTTCACTTGTGACACATTCATACCTAGCAGATGCTTTTCCACTCCTAACTCCACGAGGTCGATTTCTTGTTTGACTTTGTCCATGATGGAGGTTAGGATGGAGACAT
The DNA here is from genome assembly GCA_023313115.1 of Rhysida immarginata. Taxonomy (NCBI): domain Eukaryota; kingdom Metazoa; phylum Arthropoda; class Chilopoda; order Scolopendromorpha; family Scolopendridae; genus Rhysida; species Rhysida immarginata. The sequence continues at coordinate 116,467 of JAHWFO010008372.1, forward strand.
TTGTTGTTGCTACCACGATGTCATCCACGTAGACTGTTAAGAGAATGGTGCACCCAGCATTGGTGTAGTAGAAAAAACAATCGTCTGCTCTGGATGGAGTGAATTTTAATCGGGTAAGAAGCTGACACAATTTTACGTACCAGTGATTTACGCAAAAAAAAAGCATCTTCCACTTTGTTTGAGGCCGTAAAGTGATTTACGCAATTTGCAGAGGTGATTAACTGGCGTTGATAATCTCTTGGGTGGCGATAGATATATGGTGTGGTCTATCGGTGCGTGAAGATATGCACATTTGACGTCATACTGGTGCAGTGACATCCCTGTATTTGCAGCAATGGCAAACAGTAAGCGGAGGGATTCCATTCTGATGACAGGTGAGAAAGTTAACTCATACTGGCTCCCTTAGACTTGTGACGAGCCGATAGCCACCAACCTTACCTTGAATCTGGACACCGAACTATCAGGATTGTATTTGATGCGGTAGATCCATTTGCTCTTTAAAATTTTGACATTTGGTGGTGGAAGCTCTAAATCCCAGACATGACGAAGCATGAGTGAATTCAACTCATCTTGCATGGCATCTTCCCATTGATGATGTTGGGGAGAAGCGAGTGCTTGTTCATAAGACTGTGGTGTGATTGGCGGAGTGATTAGCAAGTCGGAGTCAGTAAAGTCAGGATGACATAAGGCAGCACATTGTTTTTCTGCCTTCTCTTTTAATCTTTGTGAACGTCGTAATGCCGGTTGTGGGATTTCAACGGGTGGTTGGTTCACTGGTGATTTAGACGAACAAACTGGAGCATCTTCCATCGATGTGGTTTCTGATGGAGGTGTGACCACTAGCGTGTCCTCAGTATCAGATAGGACCTGCATTCTTGTCTCGTCTAATGTTAAAGTGGGTGAGATTGGCGGTACGCTCTGAATGATATGTGGTTCATCAGGCTGTGGTGCTTCAAAGACTGGGGGGTTCCATGTGAATTGGAAATAGCAGAGGAACAGATGATGGATCTGATTTTCTTGTGAACTCTGGAAATACCTTAGGAAAGAAACGAACGGTACGTGCTCATAAAAACTTGCTCTCATTGAGAATATAAATAAGGTACCCAGGAGATGAAGCGGAGTATCCCATAAAAACACCACTTTTAGCGCGAGCGTCAAATTTTGATCGGTGCGACTTGGGTATATAATAGTATACTAGGCAACCGAAAGGAGCTCGATATTTGATGGTCGGTTTCTTTTTGGACCATATCTCTTCAGGGGACTTAGTTTGACCTCGTCTAGGCAAAGAATTCAGATTAAATGCTGCTGTAGTCGCAGCATGGTCCCAGAATCGGTGCGGAACTTTTGACGATGCAAGAAGAACTCGAATTCCATCGCAAATGGAGCGTACGGTTCTCTCAGCAACACCATTTGACTGGGGGTTCTCAGGAACGGTGAATTGTTGAGATATGCCTTGCTTCGTACAGAACTCACCTAGTTCCGCATGCATTGGTGAATTCTGTTTTATTATCGGAACGTATATACGCCAGATTTTGTCCTGTAGAGCGTTGTAGCTTTAGTATTAAGTCTATTAACGCTTTTGGCACTTCACTTTTTGTCAGAGTAGCACAAACGAAAGTTTTTCGTGAGAAATCATCGACGGCTACTAACAGGAATTTGTTTCCATGGATAGAAGTGGTAGGCATAGGTCCCACTCTATCCACGTGAAGTAGCTGTAAAGGACGTGTTGACCGTTGACCTTGTACAATGTTGTGAGGGGCGTTGCATAATCGTGCCTGAAGGCATGCAACACATGGTTGGTCATCAATTAATGGTGGCAAAACTTCAAGACCGCGCATGCTATGGTGTTTCACGGCTGCGGTGAGTTTTTTTGATGACGGATGGCCCAATGCATTGTGAATGTCACTATAAGTGACAGCCATTGAAAGTAATGGGGGGTCCGTTCGGGAAATCGAATGGATATTTGAGACCACGGGAAGAAACGGGAGATCCTCCACGCCCAACTGCGCAGCGATGGTCGTGCCCTTGGGTGAAGTAATGGAATAACCAGTTGGGCCGAAAAGAAGACTGTAACCCGCTTTGATAAGTGACTCATGGAGACAAGATTAAGGCGCGTCATGGAGTTTTCAAACTGCTCCTGAATTTAATAACACGCTTGCCGCACCAGTACCGATGGCAGCAATCGTTTGGGTCTGCAGTATGTATCCGGTTATGACAGCTTTGAAAAGAATCAAAGAACTGTTTTTCTTTAATTACGTGAAATGAGCTGCCGTGTCAACTATCCAATCCTTGTTTGGAACACCAACACAGTTGGCTGCAGGTTTCTTGCTTTGTCCTTTTGTACCCGATTTGCGAGGCTTACGCTTAGGACGTGAAGCTGATGCACGAGGCATGCGCTTTGTTGATGCAGGATCCTGCGAACGAGAGGGTATCGCAGTGTGTGAAGTAGCTGGACCTGCAGTAGTGGGATAAATTTTGGACGGACAAACCGTTTATACGTGTCCTCGGCCTCCACAATTATGGCATGTTACGTCATTTGTTCGACGGGCATTTGGATGTGGACGCGGGGAAGAAACAGATGACACACGAGGCTACACCTATTGAGGAATTTAGTGTGGTGTGGTCTTTAAAAACCACATTTAGTTGACTCAGGGAGGTTTCAATTGACATTAATGGGTTTGATTGGACCGCGAGTCTCAATGGAGTATAAGTTGAGGGTAGACCTGCGATCATATGGTCAATCAAAATTTTATCATCCAGAACCAGGGACACGGCTGCAGCCTGAGCACGGATTTGTAGCGCTCTTGCTACATAGGCATTCGGATCGTCAGCGTCTAAGAAACGCAAGGCTGAGAGACGCCGCGTTATTTCAGCCTGTGTCACTTAATCCGGCCTTCCATATCGACGCTTAATTGCTTCCCACAATGTATAGGGATTGTCATCTTGAAGCATGATGACAATATCATCACTCACCACACTCAGGAGGTAATGCCGTACTCTTGCCCAATCAAGGCGCATGGATGAGCTGGCTGATGCTTCTGTAGGAAGAGAGATCTTTTCTTGGACATATTTGGCTAGCCCTATGGTTTCGAGAAAGGTTAAAACTCGATACATCCATTGAATATAATTGGCACTCATTGGCCTAGGGAGGGAACGACCCTCTTCAAAATATGATTCCTCCATATTGTATTAAAATAAAAAAAAGAAACCACGCTCTGCTACCATATGTTCAGAGGGGGAAGCAAAATAAATAGAATCTAATTGGTGGTACTTAAAAAAAAAACAAAAAAAACTTAAGAGTAAACGTGGCTCGTTAAAAGACTTTTATTTTGGTTTAAAAATTGCGATATTTATTTATAAAATACAAACATTCTGTACAAAAGAATGTTCTATACAATATGATTTAATTGAGGAATAGGCATTGCGATCTCAATTATAAAAGAAAAAATATTTCTCGGAATAAAATAAAGAAATATTTAAATGTACGTTAAATACAGCAAAACACTGTAACGAGAAATATTAATCGCTACATTGAGCGAATTGAGATTAAATATAAAAAAAATTGAGACAGACCAATTCCTTATAAAGAATAAGGAAAAGAAATTTCAAAATTCCCATTTAAAGTCTAAAGAAAGACTGCGAAATCATAATTAATTATTAATGGGGAATAAGAATTGAAATGTGCAGCATGGCGTCCCTTATGCGCGTTATTGTTGAAATAGCATTAAAAGAAATTTCATTATTACCTTATGGGTAAACCCGCAAAATAATGCTGCTCGGTAAACAATCATGGCTGCCGCGAGAAAGTTAGAAATTCAATAAGAAACTAAACATCGAACGACAGGGTAGGAGTAATTTGCAGAGCATTGGAATGAAAATGATAAATGGAAGTTGAACGCCATGCTGCAGGCTAGTAAGGACGTGGAGGACCAGTAGGAGGGACGACTGATCAAGCCAGAAGCTGGAAATGGTCTGTCTGAAATAAAAAAAACAGTAACCACGGAAAGAACATCAACAATAGTGGGACACACATCCTCGTGATCACGAAAATTATTCGCGAGGGACAACTAGCTGCAGACAGTGATAATCACGTGGAGATTTTTTAATTAACATTTATTAAAACAATATATACTCAACAATCACTGTCTGCAAAACAGTAAAAAAAACTTAAAGAATAGAAAAAATAGAATAATTAATTACAAATTAAATATCTATTTTTACATAAAAAATCTGAGTTTTCCCGAACAGAAAGCCTTGGGAACGCAGACGTCAATTTAAAAGTGACTTTTGTAAAAATAAGAGAGCTTATTATGCTTCCCTAGAAAAACGGATCCTAATCATTTTTGGAAAATAGCTAACAATTTATTAAGGCGTAAAACTATAAATAGTAATATACATGTACAAGGTGATCCAAAAGTCAGTAGACTTTTTAAAACCTTATAATTATTAAATTATTTACAATAAAATGGTGTGGTTTGCACAGAAATGCTCAAAAACACGGGGGATTTTTGTTTATAATGAAAATTATTTTTATATTAGTTACATTTTTGACCAAAAGGTGGCGCTGGAGTTTTAAATTCGTCTTAAATTCAATTTCTTGCATCTTCGAAAATCGCTTGTGTCGAAGCGTTTCTTAAAGCAACATCCAAATAACATCCTTAGAGCCAAGATAATGAGCAATTAACTCATCTTCTTATTTCACGCATGATAAAATTGTATTCTAAATAATAAAAAATATTTTTCATTATAAACAAAAATCCCCCGTGTTTCTGAGTATTTCTGCGCAAACCGCATCGTTGTATTGTAAATACCTTTTGTATAATACGATCCCACAAATTTAGGTGCTTTTTAGGCCAAAATTATTCGCATTATAGTAGAGGATTTACGGTAGTTTAATAATAAGGTTTTATAAGTCTACTGACCTTTGGATCACCCGGTATATCTGAATAATATAGTTAAACTTAATGCAATTGCTTCTGTCTTCGAAGAAAATATGTCGAACGATGGACTGTGCACATTGACTGACTCAATAAAAGTTATTTTGAACGAATTGACTAATACTATAATACAAACCAAATTTAATTTTCAGATATGGAATGAACAAAATTTAATATCTCGCGCTAGAAACTTGAAATGTTCAAGAAGGTCAGATTCAGTAGGTATCCCAAGTTATATTTATAAAGATTGCATCGAGCTTTTAGCATATCTGTTATGCCAGAACTGAAACAGGGATTTTCCCTTTAGTTTGAAAAGAATCTTTTTGTATTGCTATTCCCAAAACACTCAATGCGAAGTCGCCAATAGATTTTAGACTTATTATGAATATGCCATACCCTGCGAAGCTTTTTGATCACTGATGATTTGTATAATTATTTTGTCCCTTTATACCAGAATGGCAGCATGGCTTTATTAAGAGCAGATCATGTATGACAAATTTTGCTCATCATTCTTTAAAGTTCGCCAATGCGCTTTATATACAAAGTCAGTTGGGCGTTGTTTATGTTAAGGGGTTGACTCGGTAAATCACTCGCGGTTTAGTTGAGAAACTGGAAGCACTTGGTTTGAGTGATAATGGCCTATTGTTAATGAAACATTTACTTGAAAATAGATCCTTTAGAGTTTGTTCAGATCTCTGTTCCAAATTAGTAAAGGCCAGGAGCGGAATCCCAGAGGGTTCGCTACTCGGGCATTTGCTTTTCATTCTCTATGTTATTGACTTGGAAAGTTTCATTGATCTTTCATTAGTGAATCTTTCAGCTTATGCGGACGATATAAAGCTTTCTCGAATAATCTTGAATAAGACGGACTGTCAGATTTTACAACAGCAATTAATGATTGAGAATAAACTAAAAATTAATTGTGCTAAGACACATATTATATCTATTTCTAAGAAGGATATTCCAATCGAATTCGAATATTTGATCGATTTTAACTTAATCACGAGAGTCAAAGAGTTTAAAGATTTGGGCGTAATTGTCGATAATGTAGCCTCGTTTAATCGGCACACTTCCTCTGTTATTAATGATGTCTCGAGAAAGTTGTGGCTTCTTTAAGATTGCATAACTATTTCAAGTGTAACAAAACGTATAAAGTTCTTTATAATTCTTTAACCTTTTCCTAACCAATTTTTTATCGAAGTAATGTAAAATTTTTAAATTTAAGATACAATCTTGCTGATAATTACAATCTGTCATAGTAAAACCTAAATTTTTTAATAATAGTATATATTATCATATAATTATACTAGCTGATAGTCAGGCGTCGCCCGGAACTTTATTTATCCTCTTGTTGGATAACCTGATATCCATCTTCACCGCCGGGGAATATCACTGGATACTTTAGACCTATCTTTCCTTGGAATTTCCTTTTCCTGCTCTAGACGAAGCCCCCGTTGATCAGTTATTGCTGACGCCCGAAGAGCTTTTTGCCTTTTAGCTGAAGAGTTTCTCTGATCAATACTCGTAATCTTCTTCTCTATCCTCTCTTCTCTATACATATAAAGCGCAATGTATACAGGTTGTTTTATAATTGGTGCCCCGTCTTTAGGTCCAAATAACGGCTCAAGGGGAACAGGTGGGGGGAAAATGAATATTAATTATTTGGTTTTGATGTCCACTAATTCCGAATAAGAACATTTCGCGTCCCTGGGGGTGAAGGAGTAAATTTTGAAAATTTTAATTTTGTAGGGGTAGGGGTTAGATCCCATGTGTTATTTAGAAAGTTGTAGAGCATCATGTAAAATGTAGGTTTAGCAAAAAACCCGGTGAAAAAAATCTCAAGCCATGCCCCCTTTATCGAGTGGGTAAAGTGAAAGGTATGGCTAGTCGATGTGGACAAAAACCATACTTATTAGAAAACAGTAGGGCCTACAAGTAAATAATAATAATTATAAACTGGAGATGCTCTCCAAGCATAGGTAATGATTTTTCAATTGAAAAATGGAAGGAAAAATTCTGCGACCCGGATTCGAACCAGGAACCTCGACTATCATGGCCGACGCCTCTACCAATTGGGCTAACGCAGACACCACGGACAGCCAAGCTGTCTCAAGGTGTCTTAAGGAAAACCAAGTTGTCACGGTTGAAAGCCCAATGGGAGACGGGAACCTGGCCTGCAGATCGAGAATTTCTCCACTCCAAACCATCAGAAAGTTGATGAACTCACAAGTAAATAATAATAATATAAACTGGAGATGCTCTCCAAGCATAGGTAATGATTTTGCTCTCCAAGCATAGGGCCTAAATTTGAAGTGGGATCAAGACCATTAGCTTTTCAGGGTAACGACTCATTCATTCTCATTAATTTTCAAATGTACTGTTTTCTAATAAGTAATAAAGTTCTAATAAGTTTCTAATGAGTTTTTCTGTTTTTGTCTACATTTGCTAGCCATACCTTTCACTTTACCCACTCAATAAAGGGCAGGGGATGAGATTTTTTCACCGGGTTTTTTGCTAAACCCACATTTTACATGATGCTCTATAACTTTCTAAATAACACATGGGGTCTGACCCCTACCCCTACAAAATTTAAATTTTCAAAATTTACCCCTTCACCCCCAGGGACGAGAAATGTTTTTATTCTGAATTAGTGGACATCAAAACCAAATAATCAACATTCATTTTCCCCCCACCTGTTCCCCTTAAGCCGTTATTTGGACCTAAAGACGGGACACCAATTATGAAACACCCTGTATATGCATGTATATTTGTCAGGTTTTAAAAGGCAACTTGGAAGTAAGTTATAAAGTTAAAATTTAACAAACAGCTGTGTAATATTACCACAATGATTAAAGAAATCTAAAACTGGATTAGGTAGTTCTCCAGCATATCTAGTGAAACGTGCTAGTAAAGACGGGTCGTGTTTACCTGCACGCACAGCCAACGCCCCAAAAATGACGCGTAAAAATACTTAAAAGAAAACCTTTCCCTTACAAAAAAACGAGACAATAAATACTAAAACCCAGATTAATAGCGTAAAAGGTAATAAGTTAGCCAGAGAGGACACAAAAAGGTTCTCTAAAGAATAGTAAAAAGGAATACCGGAAAAACTTACATTAATTCCAATTAACAATGAGAAAAGTAAATACTTTACTAGAAGGATCACACGTTCTTTCGAGAAAAATCAAAAGAAGAAATACTAGAAACTACGTTATTCTTAATTAACGATAGTGTTTAATTCCCAACCCCAAGACTACTCAACGTCAAGGAATAAAAGGAGAAGGAATCCAAATAAATATTTTCTTTTATTGCTGTCAGAAACGAGGGAGATACGGATAGTAACGGATTCGAAACATCGAATGAGTAAGTTAAACAGTGTAAGCTTGAACGACGAGAGAATTGAAGTGGCACAGCGAAGACTTGTCCGGTAAAGGAGAAATTCAAAGTTCGACAACGAAGAGGGACTTGATGACACAGCAGAATAAGAAAGGAAGGCCTCGAGCCAAAATCATAGTTCGAACGGCTAAATGGCGAAGACACGCTGCTCACACTGTAAATAGAAAACAACCAACAGCAAAATAGCAGAAAGTAAAAATTGGAAATAAAAAAAAAATTCAAATTTTCATAACTTTTCAGAGGACTACACAAAAGAAAATAAACATTATATAAAAGCATAAATAAGAATATCTTCAAAAAAAAATAGAAGGTAATGGTTAAAGTAATAATAACCAACAAACCATGGACCTCCTCCACCAGGAATCGTAAGGACGAATAACAAAATTATGCTAAATTAAAAAAAACGAGGAAGACAGTAACGAGAGGATCAATACGGGAAGGAAGGACAAGACGGACCGAAGGGCGGATACACATAACGAAAGGCATTGTTTGGGCAAGACGGAGACAACATGGATGAGGTCCTGAAATAGAAACAAGAAAATTAGAAAAAAAAAAAAATGAAATCGCATCACAAAGAATTATAAGTTTTCATTTAGTGAGCTCAGGTCAATACAAATAAAGAGCTGAAGTTATTGAAAATTCATAAGCTAAAATAAAGTCAAAAAAATTAAAGGAATTCATTTAAACACAACTAAGAGATCTTAACATAGACAATAGAACTTCATTAGAAGGGCTTGTTTTCCGTAGTAGACTAATACACTGCATGATGACGGTTTACGCACAAATCCAAGTCTAATGACGAACAAGCGAGTCTACCCAGATACGGCTACAAGAAAGCATCAGCGCAGGAATCGTGATGAACACATCTTATCTTGGACGAGGCAAGTCGCGCCCAAGTCCGTTGAAATAAAATCGTTAAACGATCCGAAGAATAATTGAAGCTCAACCAATCACTGGGACAGTATAAGAACAAAAAAAACGGCAACAAACGACGATCAACTTCATATTGAAGGATTACGCACAACCAAATCACGAAGGCGAACCGGAGTCAACCCGGTGAAATCTTAATCAAAGATTGGACGACAAGAACAACAAAAATCTTCTAACTGAATAGCCATCTCTACATCCAAGAGCTGATGTTGCTTCCTCGGAGATCGAGCTGAATCTGCCCAAACTAACTATCTTAATTCTTCAAGAAACCTACTAGAACCGAAAAATTTAAATAACATGCCCGCGCGACAGACTATCCGAGTTCCTAGAAATGAAAATACACAGTTACTCCAGGAAAACGAGCCGATCAATACAACGTCATCTGAACAATGGAAACAAAGAGAAGCGTGAAACTTTTAACAATAGAGATAACGAGGAACCTCAGAGAAAGAAAAGATAATTAAAGAAAATTATATTACTTGTTTAAAAAAAAAATAAAAAGATTAAACTATCTTTTAAAAATTAAATCCTCAATAAAGTCAAAAAAGCAATAAAACTTAACGGCAAAAAGGTATAGATTTCTCATATTAATAAATCAGGAAAGTACATTCTAAAAAAAAAAAATCATAAGTCGCAACAAAGAGAAAGATGCCATTAACTAGCGAAACCTGTAAGAAAAGACCATTCGGAGAAATATAAGTTTTAAGAAACGCGGATTTGGCAAACGATGACGAGAGATGGTATCGAACTTACGCACGAAACGATTCCAATAAATGGATTAAGGAATACATAAGAACTCAAACGCTTAACTAAACGCTTTGTCGGGAAAATTAATAAAATCAAAAAAAAACCTCAAGCGATCAACAGGAATTCTCCCCGGGAATAATAACCAAAGACGAGTGATGTCCTAATCAATGTCGTAAGACATGGAGGCTCACGCTCTTTAACGGTAATTAAAATAAATCCCGAGAAAGAAAAAGACAATTGACGCGAAGAAAATTTGAAAAGTTTAACTTCCCGAGCGAAATATCATTAACCAACAAACTAACGCTAACCGAACGCGTCGAGTAATCCCTTTGAAAAACCCAAGGAGGGGGACCACAGTAACCTCCGTTAAAAAATAGAAAAGCGTTTGATCAGTAGTATCCATACCGTCGAACGTTGGAGTGTCAATGGTCAAAGAAAAAAAGGTACATGCGGCCGACACCAGGAATACCGACGAGGTGCGAAATAACAGAAACACGACGTCGGAAGGGGTCGCGTAGAGTGACTCCACAAGGAAAGAAGGAATTTTTTACGTACTAGGCTCAATTTTTAAAAAAAAATATTCTATTAAAACAGGGAAGGTAGCGGTACGTTACACTAGGTAGGTTGCAGCGGTAATGGTGTCTTCAGCGAAAAAGAAAGGTCCGATTACTCGATCATGCATTAAACCGCACCAAACATTAACCTTTGGGCTGTCGCGTATATGCTCCCTTAGAACGTGGGGGTTTTGTGAGGCCCAAATGCGGCAGTTGTCAGTTCCGGAAGCATGGAATGTTGCCTTATCAGAAAATAAAATGTCCTCAAGGAAGATGAGATCATTGTCGATTTTTTTTGGAGCACATCCTCAGCAAACTTCTTGCGCTTCGGTCGGTCATCTGGCTTCAGTTCATGCATCATCTGGATTTTGTAGGGTGTAAGACGAAGGCGGTGTCATTGTCATCATATCCAGTTGGCGAGCCGCTTGGCGAAGTGATTTACGGGACTACGATCGAACGCCTCCCTGACCTATTCTACTCTCTGTGGTGTAGCTGAAGGTCTACCAGCACCCTTTTTGTGTAACAGGCTGCCTGTGTTTAAAAATTTATCACGCCATAGCTTAATTGACTTATGATTTGTAGGATCCTTTTTAAACTTTGTTTTGAACATTCTCTGAATTCTAATCAATGACTTAAATTCCGCAAGCCATAACACGCATTGAGCTTTTTCTTGAGCACTCGCCATTGTTTACTGCATCTTGCGAAAAATGGAACAACGCGCCGGCAATGGCACTACCGCCAACCGCGTGTTTCATTATCAACTCACGCGAGGCTAAGAAACTTTTTGAGTTTTTCTTTCTAAACTTTTTTACTGGTTATACAAAAAGAACATTTTGAATTAAATATAAGGCACATATCAGTGCAATAAAATATGCCAATAACCAATCCACCAATTCAATAAAATGAATCAAACCACGAATATTTTTAATTTAACATCCTTAAATTGGGATTCCTTACTATTGCTTCTATCAATGAAATTGGTAGAGACTTTGCAATACAATAAGAAACAGGAAGAAGTAATGTCCATTTTCCACTATTGTAACGATTGTTTCAAGACGGCAATTCTGAAATCTATAGAAATTTTTTAAAGCCAAGAACTCCTCTCCAGACCTCCTCCTTAAGTGTCAAATCGATTTCGACATTTTTTTTTCTATTCTTAATTTTGTCTCAGATTTACTGTAACACATTTTTTTCTTAATTTTTATTTTCATTTTCTTGACATTTTTTATTTAATTATGTCTTTAACATCTATAAGTTTTATTATTAGGACCGATAAGTACTTACGTTTTCGCAATCTGCATCCGTGTGTCCGTTGGTGCTCTAGCGGTCGAGCGCTTCCGAATTTTCGACTTCCGTTTTCGCTATTCGACAACTTAGGTAAAACGAAAGACTGAGTTCGTTGGTGAAAAAAATCGGTAAACTATTTCCGTTTCAAAAGGTCACAAATAACAGAGGGGACTACGTTTTTCACTATAGAATTCCATCATATAAATGGCCTGTGCACTGATCAATGCTGTTTTCTCTCTTTGTCATTCCATAGATAAGGCAGAGAAAAGGCTTGTGAATTACACTCCAAGACAAAAATATGGAAATTTTCTGAAATGACAACAAGAGTTGTCTTTAGAATTGAAATTCCTCAAATGTGAGCAAGTTTACACATAAAATGAAATAAAACCTAACAAACGCTTCCCTTTAACTAAGGAAAACAAATATTACTTTAATTCTAGCTTGAATTTACAAAGGTTCCAAGAAATAAATAAGAGGAACATCTGGGACAAAAATATGGAAACAAAAAAATTAAAGACAAGAGTATGGAAACTTTCCATTCAATGCTTCGTCCATCCGCCGTATGCTTTAATTACAGCTTGGACTCGACGGGGCATGGATTCTATTAATTTACAACAAAAATCATATGTGACGCTACACCAAGCTTTTTGAATGGCCACTTGCAACTCCTGCTTGCTTGTCGGTTTTTCAGATGACACTCTTATTTTCATCATGCTCCACAGTTCCTCTATAGGATTAAGGTCAGGGCTGTTCCCTGGCCAGTCTAACACTTGAATATTCTGTACTTCAAAACAGTCCATCGATTTCTTAGCTTTGTGGCACGGGGCTCCATCCTGTTGATAAACGAAGTCTCCCTCGTAGTAGAATCGAGCTGTTGGGATGAGATGATCTGCCATGATTTCAATGTAGTAGCCACTGTTCACAGTTCCTTCTATAACGCACAAGCTGCCAACTCCGTAGGCCGTCATAGATCCGTAAACCATCATACTTGGAAAATGTTTCACCTTTGTGTTTACACACGATGGATGATACTTTTCATGCTGCTGGCGAACAATTTTTTGTTTTCCATCACTATACAACGAAAACCTGCTCTCGGTTGTCCACGTTTCGTGTTGTTTTGCCCACGCTAGTCTTTTTCTTCTCATCTTAGTGGACAGCAATGGTTTCTCTAACGGCGTTCGGAATTTGAATCCAACTTCTTTAGTCGTCGAATGGTAGTTTTGCTTGAAACTTCTTTTCCAGTGACTGTATTCCAATCAGCAGTTATTTGGTTTGCTGTTCTTCTTCTGTCAGCCTTTACAATCAGTAGTAGGTGCTTATCTTCTGTTCGACTAGTACATCGTTTTCTACCGCATCTCTTGACAACGTCACATTTACCAGTTTCCTTGAATTTCGTAATTATTTTGTTAACAGCACTGCGGTTCAATCCCAAGTCCTTTGCTATCTTTATCTGTTTTTCATTGGATTTCCATTTTTCTATAATCAGATTTCGTACATTTTGAGCGATTTGCCTTGATGGAGGCATCTTGGCTAGTATTGGTTTCAAAATTTTTATACTGCATCTACCTCAAAATTTAAAATGGCTAATGCTTCCTAATTTGTATAAAAGAACTAATTTAATACTTTAGTGCAGTGAAACATCAAAATATTTTTGACACCCCTCTGCAAAGTGGAAAGTTTCCATACTTTTGTCCTTAATTTCTTGGTTTCCATATTTTTGTCCCAGATGGCCCTCTTATTTATTTCTTGTAACCTTTGTAAATTCAAGCTAGAATTAAAGTAATATTTCTTTTCCTTAGTTAAAGGGAAGCGTTTGTTAGGTTTTATTTCATTTTGTGTGTAAACTTGCTCACATTTGAGGAATTTCAGTTCTAAAGACAGCTCTTGTTGATATTTCAGAAAGTTTCCATATTTTTGTCTTGTAGTGTAAGTGAAGACACGTGATGGTCTTCCTTCACGGTCAAAATCGGTTATAACTATTTCAATGATACGTGGTTTAGTGGTACCATTATGGTCCATTAGAAACTTTCAATGTGAAGATATGGCATGTATTATATCAAATGTATAATGTATAACATGACGCCTACACATAATTGCATGATTTTGATGTACTGATCACAGCGCGTAGAAAGCGAATGGATGGGTTCAGTGTAGAAACTCCTGAGTTGCGTACGGATCAATTTTTCGACAGTGTCACAGCTAAACTGATGATTTTTCAGTGAGTTTTAAGGGGCCTAAGATAGGGCAGATGTCGGGACTGTATGGAATATGTTTGAGAACTTTCCATCGAAATGTTTCCAGAAGGTGGGAGGGTGTTCTTGTGTCCTTGGTACAGCACTGTCCCTTTCGAGAGCTTCCCTCTGAGCTTGTTTCTGATGGCCTAGTTCCGCTTCAGCAACGTTTTGCAGTGCCGTTCACCGTTAACTGTTTCACCCCATTCCAGCCAGTCGATGAGTATAGGTCCTTCTTCGTCGAAAAAGAAACTGAGCATCACTTTTCTGGCCTTCATAGCAGAGTGAGCTTTTTTTACGGACGTGGGGAGCTGGGATGGACCTATCCATCTAACGACAAAAATATTTACCCACTTCGATTAGACACAATATCCCTACAAAAAATCTCATTTTCATTTGGCCACACCTTTTACATTAGACATGTGAGTAATCTTCTTTTTAACTGTTTGAGTAGAAGCGTTTTCATACAACAATTCTTCAATCAAAATGTTCTAAATATAGTCCGTTATCAGTTTCACATTCACATATATTTGATTTTATACCCAATTCTCAATCAAGAGTGTTATTCGGCGGTGACTTGACAAGTAAGTTTTACCCCAATTTCATCGATTTTCACTGCATTGGGGAATCACTTTCCAAATATTCTCTGCACTTTTGAAAACACTTAAACCACGAAATATTTGTCCTCAAAATAGAACTTCATCTCCATAAAATGTTCTAAAATTGTTTCAGTTTAGTCACAAATTTTGTTTTTCGTTTCGGACTTCTCACTCCTTGGTGAAACAAGATTCTACGAAAACGCAAATGTAATGCCAAATTCATCTTTTAATGGTGAATTTCGAAAGTGTCTGCATCATATGTGTATTCCTATTTGTCAGTCCAGTAATAAAATTATATTGGATATATTCTTTGTATTCAACTTTCTTTCCCTTAAAAACATGTCCGTTAGAAGCCTAGGCTACTCTTTTACAAAAATACTTAGATTCACTGAGAAGTTATTATAATAACTGGTTGATGAAATAAAAACAGTTGATATTTTTATTTAAATAGCCTTTTTTTTGAGCTGAGTGAGCGAAGCTCTTTACCGACGAGAATGTAAAACCTTTGTCCTCTAACTCCTCCGACACCACTTGACCGATTTCAACCAAATTTTGCTTAATTAATCCTGTTAGGACATAAATGGTTTTGAAGTATTTTCAGAAAAATCGATCAAGCCATCGAGGAATAACCACCAGAAAAATAATTTTCTCTGTGATTTGCTATACAGAAAATCACACGCTAAGAAAAAATTCTTTTTTCCTCTAAAATCGATTCAACAATGAAAAATGAAATGTAAACAATAGAAAAGCGCGCCAAATAGAATTTTTTCATTGAATATATGGCGAAGCCCTGTTCAATTTTTTTTTCCGAGAGCAAATTTTCAAACGCTATTTTTCGAGTTCTAAGAATTTTTTTGGACAACTTTTTCTAATCAGTAAGTGCTAGAACATCTAATCTATGTACGAAAATTAAATTTGAGATTTTAGCTACCGAGGAATTAACGTTTCCTTTTTATATAGGAATAACATTAGTGACAAATCTCATCGATTTTATCCATTTTATCGAGTTCTAAGATATTTATATCGATTAATTTTTCACCAAAAACGTGCTAGTATACACACTCTAGGTCGGAAAAGTAAGTTCGAGGAATAAGGTACGTTTGGAGATGAGATATTAACTTTTTCTTTTTACATACACGGAGAGAAACGAATTGTTGTGACAACCTTATCTATGGTCACTGTAACAATATTTTATGGTTACTCCTGTCTCATCAATATTCATTGTTGTGTGGACAAAACTGTTTTGATAGTGTGTTTTGATCAGAGAACAATTCCCTTTATTAATCACATTCAATAAATATTGTTGTCAGAGCAATACTCTTTTGTTACCACACTATTACAGCACTGCTAGAGCAACGATTTTTCCATGCATGAATAATAGATATTGATGACACATCAATAGTTTTCTGCTCCTGCAGCAATAGAGCTATGGGCTCTTTTACAGTTTATATTTTCATGATACCCTATTAAAATTAGTGTATATGTTGCGTTTTTTGAAAACACAAAAAATGAAATAAAATTATATATACCGGGTATGATAAGAAGTATCAAGTTCATTTCATGAATTAATAGTTATAACATATGCGTAATTCTTCCCTTTTTTGTGCACACCATGGTTTCAAAAAAAAAAAAGGCTGTTGAAACCGGAGCTGGTGATGATGCTCCAGCGTAATGGTCAGTAATCAGGGCGCAAAAGGCGACTATGCCTTAAGAAACAAGCAGCCCTTAATCGGTTGAGTTACCTAAATAAATGCTAAGCATCGATAAGCATGATGATATGTTTATTTCAGGAGCATGAGCCAGTGCTGATCTACATAGAGCAGATTAATCCTCAAATAATTAAATATTACAAAATCCAGGAATTTTTGAAGCTAAGACAGATGGTATTCCTATGGAAGAATTCCACTTTTTCCATGATATTGCCTCAGCAAAATTCCAAGATCTATAAAGATCTTCAGGCGGCATAATGCTACACCCAATCTAAAAACATGAACACCTCAAAAGAGGCAAATCAGAACACCCATCTCAACCAGCTTAGAGAGCAGCTGATGTTGAAGCTAAGGCTACTTGTATAGCCTAAGCGGGCACCTTAAAAGTTCTTATTTACAAGTACCTGGTGCACATGCTACAGTTTAATAACCTGGCAGCCCTTAAGGGCTGCGCCGCCTGTCTAAACCACATAAAGCAAACCACACGCGATTCGGCGAGGCTATCACAATGAGGCCGGAAACAGGAAATAAAAGGCTTAGATATTTTAATCGACCGTACAAAGTCGCTTAAACGATGCAAAAAGGCGACGGAACCGTAACCGATCTAGTCTGCTCCATTCCATCAAAAGGAAAGAACATAAATGGTATGCCACCCTTTCCCCGACAACAGACGGCGGGCAGTCAGATCCATAACATTGGGCAACTCTTGCCGACCACAACTGTTTATTTATAAACACAATCGGAATAGCTAGGTCCATTCTGAAAGCCTCCCCGGATTGCTCGTCAAACAGACAGCGCACCGACTGATAGGTGAGACCTGTCAGCCCGTAATGCTGTCTGAGCCGGGCCCAGATGGTTTGCACGAGTGGAATCTCAAAAAATAAATGCGGAATAGTCTCCACTAGCCCGCAACCAAGACATGCGTTCGACTTAACAACCTTCCACGCTCGAAGGCGCTGCAAAGAGCGGAACCTTGGTGCAACAACCTCCACTGGTAATCAAAGGCGTTACTTTCGAAGGTTAAGAGTTTTAATACCTTCAAAAAAGATGCCCAAGGGTAATCAGGATGCAGACTGACCACATCCGTAGTCAAATCCAGAGCCCAACGGAATCAAAACTGAGACCACGCAGTACAGAAACGAAGGACTGAAGATCAGTTTGCAAGTCACGGTAAAATTTCGGTTCCTGGCACAGTACAATCACCGGCATGGGAGATGATATTGGCAAATCATTGGCTTTAAAAAATAGCCGAAGGTGACCGAAAACGAAATACGCCCAAATGGGAGGAGAAATTAAGAACACCCGAATCAATGCCGCCATTTTGGCCGCCACAAGACGCTGACGAATAATCGGAAGCCCTAACCCACCTCTTTCAAACGGGGCAAACAGGAAATCAGCACGCAGGGAATGACTGTTGCTATCGATGAAATTCCGCCCCAAAAACATTCAACCATTTTACGACGAAGCATTGCTTGTTCTCGATAAGATGGAAGGGAGAACAAGCATTTCGCCGTCAACAAAGGAATAACATACGTTTTCACAAAACGGACTTTACCCCA
Organism: Rhysida immarginata; assembly: GCA_023313115.1. Taxonomy (NCBI): domain Eukaryota; kingdom Metazoa; phylum Arthropoda; class Chilopoda; order Scolopendromorpha; family Scolopendridae; genus Rhysida; species Rhysida immarginata. The sequence goes on from JAHWFO010008372.1 coordinate 134,416, forward strand.
CATAGATGTTTTAAAACGGAAAGCCTTATTTAAGCGAGACACACACTTTGCTGCCACCAGTTTCCAATTTACGGAATCCATAGATAAAACGAATGAAGAGGTATAACCTAACACAACTATCTGTTCACCCCAAGATATCGGAAAACAACGGAGATGGTCGGCCGTCCAATACCCCGAAACAATCCCTTTCTATTTCCCAAGGTTAATAGTAATACCTGTGGAAGCACTAAACAGGTCAAAAGACATTTTGTAAACATCCAAGGAATAAGGATCTTAGGCCAACAAAACAACATCACCGGCATACGCAAACGTAGTGATCTTTATAGACGCAGCTGGCCAAGAATATCCACTCACTTGAGGATGGCGATTCAAATACTGCAACAGCGGTTCGAGATAAAAAATGTACAGAAGGGGCGACAAAGGACACCCCTGTCTGACACCTTTCAAGAGATCTAAAGAAGGTGAAGAGAGACCATTTATAGAGACAAAGGAAGTGGCTGTTGCATAAAGAGAGGCTAATGCCAAAACAAAATTTCGAAGACGAAGGTGATGAAAGATCTCCAACAGAAAGACATGGTTCACCTTATCAAAGGCCTTTTCCTGATCTAGCGATTGTTGACGCAAACCCACTTCCTCCATAATACAGCGAATCGTGACAAGATTATCAGACATCCTGCGTGATGGTACCGAGCAGGATTGTACGGGATCGAAAAACTCGTGGGCAAAAAGTTTTAACCTACCCTGCAGGACCCCAATGAAAACCTTATAATCTGTATAAAGCAGAGTAATAGGCCTCCACTGAGAAACCTGCTCAAGAGATGAAGTTTAAGGGAGCAAAATAATATTGCCCACTGTAAACTCAGAAGTAATGGAGGAAAGGTCGGGCAGAATAGAATTAAACACCCGAACAAGAAAAGGCTCCAACACATTCCATGTCTTAATATAAAAAGCATACGGGAAGCCGTCCACGTCCGGACTGGATTGAAGACGACCCCCGACAGACAGGAATCACTTCACTTCGTCATCGATGATAAGACGAGTAATAATAGCATCAACGTTGTCAGAAAATTAAGGCAGTGCCTCCAGCCAAGATTTCATGGCCTCTGAAGGGAACACAGGATTGTCAAAAAAGAAGAAAAATTGCCGTGATATGCTGACACGAGATCTGCATCAGACTCCACCGTCTCAGTTTCCAAAACCAAACGGCGGCAATATCTCGCTGCCGCACGACATCACTCCTCAGCAAACACCGCCGAAGACGTATGCCGGACATCAGAAAGCCACTTTAGCTTAGCCCTAAGAGCCGCACCAGCAGCTTTCCGGATTAATAAAACATGAATTTCACATTTCACTTGGCGTATAGCAGCGGCGAACTCCTCTTTTGGTGTCGAATTTCGGAGTAATCTTAAGATCTCTTCAAGCATGAGGAGGCGGCGTTTACGAATCCTGGTTTCGTTTATACAAATTTTCCTAAAAAACTGGCGAATCTTTGCTTTTAAAAACAACCACGAATCTAGGGTCGGAGGCAGATTGTGGAGATGACGTTCCACAAATTGAACAAAAGAATCCATATAGCTCTCGTTATCCAATAAAGAAACGTTCAGAAACCACTAGCGAGATGAAGATACAGCGGCTCCAACAAACAATGGAAGTTGGCAGCTCCAAACGATAGCACTACGATCAGAGAAACTGCAGGGAATAACGTCCATAGAATCTGGCAAATCGGCAAACGCATTGACAATTAAAAATAAATCTAGCCTAGATGAAACATTTATACCTTGATGGAAAGTGAGACCCGACTCCTTATTATGGGTTGGTGGCCATAAATAGAACAATGCGTTTTACTGACAAATGGAGAAAACAGGCCCAGAGTAGAAGACGTTATTAATGTCTGGGTGAGAGTTAAAATCGCCTGCAAAAACTAATGGAAAGGAAGTGAGCAAATAAGAGTCAAACTCTTCTAAGAAATTACGCTTTTCTATTGAATGACATGGAACGTATACGATAAAAGTCGGAACCGGAAACCAGATATTACTAAATCCAACGCTATCACTCTGCAGTCGTGATCCTGCACCTTGTGTGTGAGCTAAATATTAGGATCGAAGATGGCGATGACAACCCCCTGCCCATGAGATGAATTAGAATTAATATACCATTGGCTCTTTGGCCAACGGTTACGCAGGCTATCGAGATTGAACAACGCCTGCGAGGGTGTCAGTTTGACCTCTTGCAGGAGCAAAATATCTGGCGAATGCAGAGCAATAAAGGGAGAGAGTAACGACTGCTTAAAACGAGAGTCTAAGGATCTAATGTTCAATGATATGATTTTCATTCTGACGACTTGCTAGGAGGGGGCTGATCCGGTTCCGGCAAAGACTGCTGACCACAGGCGGACGAAGATCTAATGTTCGGCGAACGGTCCCGCTGAAACTTACAGTTTGTGTTCTTGACGGCTTCGCTAGAATTCGAGTGGGATTTCTTGCGGCTGTGACGAGATCAACGTTTCGATGTGGGTCGGCTATACCTCTGGTCAGCAACCTTAGGAGATCCAGTTTGTGCTGCTGGCGGAGCAGTAGAGGCTTTCGGAAACGACGAGGGTGGCAGAGATGACAGGCTCAGAGATTCAGTCGAGCGTGCTGTAGGAGGCAGAGATGAAAAATCCTCCTCAATGGTGAGCTGGGGACCGATGTATAGATCTAGATCTTTCCCCCTAGAGCTCTTAGACTCATCCTTCTGGGCGTGTTCGTAAGCTGAAAGCGGCAAATCCACATCGGCAGGCGTAGATGGGGAAATACGCTGGCACGAGTCTTCTTGAGCGTCTAGGCGCTTCGAAGATGACATTGAAGCTGAAGAAACTGCCTCTTCCGCAGGAACACTGTCAGGGCATTGATGATTTCTTCCCACTAGGCGAGAACAAAAGTCGCATCTATGCAACAGAGGGCAATCCCTCTTGAAATGTGTGCTCCTGCGGCAATACCAGCACCACTTTCTCATTCCCTTGTAACTTACGAAAATACGCTCTCCATGCATGAGCATGGAGTCTGGGATTTCCTTCTCAAGCCTCATGTCGAGAAGGACATTTCCACATTGTAGACCAGGTGTATCGGAATGGTCTGGCCGGTACAACTTCAGCACCTCTCCAAATTTTCTGAAATAACATTTCACGTAATTATATGACAACAGAGGGCAAATCCCTCTAACAGTAATCTCCAAATGCATTGGATCTGCGGCAAAAAACGTAACTGTGGTGTTACCCACTTTGACATGATCTGCGGCGATAAGGCGATCCGCAATGTTCCGGGACTGACATAGCATCCTGGCCTCCGTTGAGGACAGTTTCTGCAAACAGATGAAGGACGGATTCTCAGATGGTAATCTCGGTACTATGCCGGTCCTGGCATAGATCGCCTTCATCAAATCACAAACGGCGTAATGCCCGTCGAACGTAAGAAGGACCATCCGTTCCATGGTTGGTGGGGGCGACGTCCTTCCTCCGGAAACAGACGATGGTGGTGGGTGGTCCGTGCGTGAACACCCGAGGCACGCCTGGGGTCACGCACGCTAACAAAAGTCAAACAAATAAATACCGCAAAATGTTACTTACACAAAGATATATCCATTCAGCGTGAAATGTCCAAAATCTAGAAGGTAATGTTATTTTTGAGAAAGTAGCTCACCACCAAGAAGCAAATTAGTTTCATTTTATCACATCCCTTCAGCATACCTCTTTTCGGGGAGGCACAGCATTCTATTTGGGCTCCTCTGAAATTGATTACCATTTAAAATAACCAGTAAGGAATACAAAATGTTGTTCATCGAAGTCGATTAGTGGAAACTTTTCCTATGAACTATTTATCAACTATTTATAAGACTATCCTAGTAACCCATGAATCATATAGCTAAAATTAACAAAAGAGGATAAAAACGGAAATTCTTGAGGTTAGGAATCATACAGCTCTGGATTACAGTCCGCCATTTTAGACCCAGTTGTCCCAATCAAATTCGTGCGCTAGCTCTAAAATTTGCCTAAAATGAATTTTTATTTTCAAAATTTTCGCATTATTATCATCTACAATCAATAAAATTTTAAATGAATAAATGTCTGGGCCATAGATGGCTGAAATGTACTCCGTGACGTCAAACCAAGCAATCAACAACCAGCATTATCTGCTAGCATTGGGGCAGATAATTGCCGCACTTTAGTAATCCAAAGCTTTAATGAAACAGCGCTTTTCGCGATATCTAGTGAGTGAAATTTATAACTGTGGTCTGCTAGTAAATGTAAAATCGGATTTATGGAAAGAATTATAATAGGGTTATTCCATGCCAGTTCAGGCAGGCATTAGCACTGACCTCTCGGATTTTAATGAAATTTGGTATATACAATTGCCCTAGGAAGTTGGTAATGGATGCCAAATATTATTTTTTTTTTCATTTTTATGGAAGTTACGGACATTTAAAATTTCCGAAATTTGAGTGGGGGCCTTATCTATGAAGTACTGTAACTTCGGTTGTATTTTACTTAGTAAGATGTGATTGGTGACATATGAAAGCTTTTTAACTGTAGAGTCTATATAATATCTTATACATACTTTCATAAAAACAATACAAAAAATTCAAAATTATGTTTTGCTCCGTTTTGAAGATATTAATTTTTAAAGCTTGAGGTCCAAGCAGCGGGAGTAAGGTAGTAGGGACTTGAGTACTCGTACAGGGAAGAGAAAGCGTGCAACCTTGGGACCAATCATTTATTACGTTTATTCTTTATATAAAGACATGTAGTACGAGTATTATTAATTATAATTACACGAAAACATAAATTCAATAGTAGCATTACAATAATAATTATATCAGTAGGAAAAATGTTTCTTAGAACTTCAGATTTTTTTTCAGAGGTCAGAAAAGTATTGAGCACCTGTTAAATAAGAAGATAATTTAGCAAGAAAATATAAATTTGCATTATGATGTCGAATTATTAGTAATAAAGAAAGTATATTTACTTTACACTTCCTCAGAGTCAGTCACGTTGGGGAAGTTCGTCAAAAGGGAGGGGGATAATGTCGAAAAGTGAATAGTACATTACATAGAGGACAAATGTCAGTATCAAATAGAAGAAGAATTTTGAAAATCGGTTAATAAATATAAAAGTTACAGCCATTGATGCATTACTTTTCGATCAACCCTCGTATCTTCTCTAAATTTATTGAATTTTCTTTTAAAAACTTAATGAGTTCACATTGAAAGGAATAAAAAAGAGCTGTAGAATGTTTAAGACAATCGGATATTACCACAAAATTTATATTTCTTAGGATGTCTTATCCATCTGAAGAACTGTAACATACAAACGGATGTATTGTGGTTTGGGACTCGAGCTTTAAAAATTAATATCTTCAAAACGGAGCAAAACATAGTTTTGAATTTTTTGTATTGTTTTTTATGAAAGTATGTGTAAGATATTAATAATTTTTAAAGAAAAAATAAATACCCACCTTTTGAGAAATTTGCATAAATAAAATATTTTTATTAACTTCAAATATTTGTGCATGCGTAATATAATTTTAAAAATTTCATATAGAATCTGCAATTAAAGAGCTTTCATATGCCACCAATCACATCTTTGTAAGTAAAATACAACCGAAGTTACAGCACATTATAGATAAGACCCCCACTTAAATTTCGAAAATTTTAAATGTCCGTAACTTCCACAAAAATGAAAAATAAATAATAATATTTGGCATTCATTACCAACTCCTTAGGGCAATTGTATATACCAAATTTCATTAAAATCCGAGGTCAATGCCAAAACTGTAAAATTTCTGCCTGAATTGACTGACAAGGGGAGGACCAAGTCTGTTAAGCTTGGATTTAACTGAAATTTAAATATGTTGTTACGCACCCCTCCCACTATTATATGGCACAGTAACTCATGCTAATGGGCACTAGTTTACGAGATATAATCATTTAAAGTTGGTTATGTAGGATCTTGATGTATTATTTACAAATTCAGAGAGAGTAACCTTTAAGTAGTCAACGTGGTCGTGTGGGTAAGTTGAGAGATTCTAATGCTAAAGATCCTCGGTTCAAATCCTGTTCCTTTATCAATTTAATTTTTTTAACATGTTTTTGAACAAATTATATATGAAACTAATGTTAATTATTAAAAACACTAGTATTAAAGCCCGCCATACGACGATGCCAAACAGGCAAATCTGTAAATTCCATTTTAATTAAAAAATTTCGCCTGTGATAGGACTGTGATAATTGACAGGGCTGCCAATAATAATAAAAATGTTTACTTAGTTTTCAAACCTGCTTATTCGTTAAGGTCGCGGGGCAGCGCTCGAGATTTTCCGCCATCAGGTTCATGTCCTCAATGGTAATACCCAAGCGACTCGAACCCAGATGATCAATGTAATCTAGCCACAGTTATAGGCCGACCCTTGGTCTCTTATGAGACATGCTTCTCCCCTTCTTACGCGACCTCCACGGTCACCTGACCTAACCCCATGATTTTTTTTTTCTTATGGACTTACGACCAAGTTCATGTTTCCCCCACCCCCACCCAGCCCGTGACCACCGACTTGGAAAATAGCAACTGCCTAGGAAGACGGTTTTGTGGCATCCGTACATGTGGCCAAACCAATGCACCTGAGGCCTCTCAATGCGAAGAAGTAGCGGTTCAGCACCTAAAGTCTGCCTTATTGTGATGCTGAACACACTCTGGTAGGGAAGACCTGTCCCACCTCTCAGAATCTCATTTCGGCACTATTTCTGTCATTACCCAAAGAAGGGAAAGGGGACAAAGATTTGAAAACAGACAGCTTGAGTTTCTTTTCTAGCTCACGGTTTTTTACAACGGATCACCACAGTTCGCGTCAGACACAGCTTGCTGCACCGATCCAAGCATCCAATAAATAATGTTATTGCTTTTGATTTTATTCGAAAGCCCAGTGTACGAAGGTAACTGCAATACTGGAAACTGCAAGTTCGATTTTATTTTTAAAAAAATTCATCTGTGACAGGATTGTGATAATTGGCAGGACTGCGATAATTGACAGTATTGCTAATACTAAAAAAAGTCACTGTCAACATGAGAGTGATACTAACACA
>JAHWFO010008373.1:0-13827 GCA_023313115.1 Rhysida immarginata
GCTACAACAACCGCAACCACAGAGCCTTGGTATGTTTCCAGCTGATGTCAACGAACAAAATGCCACAACTCTATGGCTGAAACAACAGAGTTATTATACATCAGCATCAAGATTACATACGTATTTCGAAAGTGAAAACCATTCGATAAAGGCTATCTTCCGAACTAGTCTGAGGAGGTGTTTGAGGTTTCAAAAATCACTTATAGAAAAACTTTTGTGTATAAAATTAAAGATTACGATGGCAGTGAGATCTCGGGTATATTCTACGATCAAGAGTTACAAAAGGTGAAAAAGCCTGAAGTTTTTAACATTCAATGGATTATTTGCTGGTGCATGAAGCGAGGTGTTCGCAAAGCTTTTGTGAAATTGCAAGGTTACCCTGACAGCATGAACAGCTGGATTCAAGAGGTAGATCTTTTAAACGCTTGACAAGTTGCGTTTGACAGCAGTTGAGTTCGTGAACAGCCACCATGTATGAAGACACTGATTTTTGTTACGTTACCATCAAACTTACCTACGGGAGAGCAAATGTATTCCAATACAACACCTCATTTTATTTCACGACTGCCAAGGACGCTACGTTTCCAAAGGCGATGGGAGGTTGGTTTAACGGAAACACATTTCCTGGCTCTTTTCAAGAACATTACGGCTGTAAACAACACTTTCGAAATCAGTTTTAAGGATGATTTCATAGATGAACAAGTCGATTTCAACAAGTCGATGAGAATTCCGGCATTCCAGTCTTTCATAATCGAAGTTGAATTGGTCTTACAAGCTTGTTTGAAAGATGTTCTCTTTTACCATAACACTTCTTTAGACCAAAACATCACCATGAGTTTGCCTTTGAATGTAGGAATTCGATTTACCACTCCTGAATTCTGTAAGGTGTTCAATGTTTCACCAAATGCACTCTATGAGGAACGTTTCTCTCTAACTCCAGATTACAACTTGCTATTTAAGTGGGTATCCGATTTTTCTGTTACGGTAAGTTATCCCAAGTCAGTTTCCCTGTACCAAAAAATTGTTGAATTTAAGAGTACCAAATTGCAAAGCTGGGTAACAGCTATTGAATTTCTAAAAGATCGTTTTAGAGCGGCAGGTATCTTCAAGACAAAGTTGGTTAAGGATTTTGTATTGTTTACAGGGTCCCCAACACGGTTCATTGAATTCCAGTGGCTGTCAGCATTGGTTTTATACATGACAGGTTTCTGAACAAGAAATTGAAAACACCTATTACTATGCCCTTAAATGACACAGATGATGGGTTTATCGGTTGTGTTTGTTTTAATTTTTTAAAACTTGTTCAAAATTGAATTTCAATGAAATTTGAAGAGATTTACAGATACTTGACGAAAAACACGATTTTCAGATTCAGCCGATATAACACTCCACAACATCGCATCTTAAAAATTCTCGAAGGGTATTATGATAGTCGTAGTGATGGTGTTGATGTGCTCGTTAAGTTGATTCCATTGAATGAACAGGCTTTTTACAAAATCAATACTCATACCTAACAAATGTTTTCATTTCAAATGCACAGAAGGCCGCTATATTAGTTTTAGCGAGGGTCTTTGTTACGCATTGGGTTTAAAAGCCAAACTTTCCGACTTGGAACTCGTTATTGATGAGGGTTCAACCCCAATTGATCTTACATGAGGCATACATGGTTATTATCTGTATTGTTGCGGTTTGCTTGGTGACCCAACACAAACACCACAATATATACAATATCACCATTAGAATACGATAAATTAAAACAACATCGTCCAATCCCCTACTTAATTGTCTTGTGTAATAGCTAAAGAAATACGCTATCGTGGATTCGTCCCCCTAAGGTTGGGTGGGGTCGTTTAATTCCTCAAAATTAATATCCAACAAGGGTGAATACAAAAAAAAAATAAAAAAAATTATAAGCAATAGAATTAACTAAAAGTTCAGTAACTGATTGAATAGGTTTTGTTTTTTTTAGCAGATATAATCTTTATCATTATTATCAAGTTTATGTGTCTGCAAAGTATCGTCCATTGTAAATTAACATAGTCTGAGAATTCTATCTTTCTGTCTCTAAAGGAACTTCGGTTAAGTCACTATTCAAAGAATTAGGCAAAATATTGAATATTCAGTACTGGTAATTTCATTAAAATCAATTCGGTGATATTATCGCCAATAAAATCCGCACGTTTCGTAACAGACAAGCTGGAGTGTCAAATCAATAGATAAAAGTTTTAAGTTCTCTAATGATAAACTGTTCGGCCGTTATCGAGGCTCGTTCTGAAGGGACGATAGGAACTACACGGGGTAAAGGGGGGGGGGTTACCTTGCGGTTCAGCAATTCATACGGGCATGGACAGGGTAAGGAAACAAGTTAGTAGGGTGAGGTTCCGCGGTCGTTCCAAACGGAACTTTCGAGATGATCTCTTCCATCTTCGAAAGGAGTTGTGTACAACAATATCCAGGTAAGTTATTCTTTCCTTAGATTAAGATTTTAGCCATTATTTTTAAGTCAGCAACTTTAATCATTTCTTTTTATAGGCCGTCCTTCACTGATCAATTCGATAATGGGGCAAGTCTCTTTAAATTAAATCGAACTGCTTTTCAACTCGAACAGCGGGGCCCACCAAAAAGTACAGTAAAACATTTTTTTACCTTGACTTCGCCAGCCTCAGAGGGTGAACACTGCTGCCAAGTCTTCCGTCCGGGGTTCCCAAGTAGTCGGTAGAATGGTTTTGTCGGATTTTCGTTCGTTGTAGTAAGAAATACACATAAAGGCATTAAAGACTATTCAAAGTATGCAGGGAGGTAACAAAGGTTAATCCATCTATTTTCTATGATTAAAGTTAAAGTTCGATATCTCTAATGGTAAATCAAGAATCTGCAATTTATATTGGTATTCCACTTATCTGTCCAATTTTTCTTGAAGAGAAAAATGTCGACAAATCAGATAGTTCGTTCTAGTGGAGGTTCGTGGTCACTCACTATACCCAAAACATTGAGTATATCAATTAATGTTCAATCATCGTGTAAAGAAGGGGCCGACAACGGGCTCTCATTAAGAAAATCTCTATCCGTTACATGGTGTCTTCTCGGGAAGAATCTCTCCTTTTTTTTTATATTTTTTATACTACGTCATTTTCATTGCTTTATTCTACAGTCGGTCAACCTCTCGTTGTAAAAACATTAATTAGACACGCAATTGTAAAATTTCGCCGTTTCTTTGTTAGATCCTATTTTAACAATAATAAATACTGTTCACTTTACTTTTTTTTTGTCTCGTAATGAAATCGGTGTTTCAAACATAAACGATTATTGTCTCTGGTTCAATGAATCAAACATTTTTTTTTTAAACAGTCTGATAATAAGGGGAGGCGGCTGCTACAGTATACAGACATCATACAACCGCAAGTTGTGGGTAACACATTCACACCCCTCCTATGAATTATTCCAGTTTCACATGCCAGGCGAGAAGTGATTTATCAGGCTTTTCATTCACCCGACTACTTTCCCTTAAGTAAAAACGTCATAGACACGATTGAAATCGCGGATCATTCAGACCACGGGGATTTGCTCTTGTTTTTAACAGACAAAACCGTAGTGAAATTACATTTTCGTAAGAAACAACTGTAGTGCGAGGTTGATTTCTTTTCTCTCCTCCTCAATTACTTCAAGATGCATATCCCCTATCATCCAAACCAAGAAGTAATTTCATGTTACTATTTAAGCCCGAGAGGGAATGGCTTACCAGTGTTTAGAGGGTCGGTGTTCCAGAGGGGCAACGGGATCGGTTCAGTATTTTCAAATCTGTTTCACTTTGCAACACCTTTACTCAAATCCATGGGTAAAATTCTCGGTCGCCATGCCCTAAAGGGTGGTGTTTCCGTTTTTAATGATGTGTAAAGGCCTGCAAAATTACATTCTAATCCGATTTTAAACATACGACCTTTATTATCAGTTTTCGCCTAATACATACATAATCATGGCATCAATGATACACAGGATGAGCACTGAATGTCTCAACAGCGATCTCGACATTTTTTTCTATACCCCACATGAGCGGTCAACAGGAAAAACGACACATCACAGGATACCAACCAACAGCCATCATCAGCCAAGACGTACCTATTGAATTTTATGTACCTGGTTTGGCAGATTTTTACATGGATCTCGATCAAACTACATTAAGCTTAGAAATCGTTCTCAACAAAGGAGATGGACAGCTGCCAGCTAGTGATAAAACTGGTCCTGTTAACCTTTTCTTACTTTCACTATTCTCAGAATTCGACTGCTATCTGGGCGATATGTTAGTTAGTCATAGCAATAACTTATATCCATACAGAGCTTATTTTGAAACTCTTTTGAACAATGCTCAGACTTCTAAACAAAGTCAGCTCACAACAGCTAGGTATTGTAAAGACACGAGTGGTAAAATGGACAGTGCCGACGATACAAACAACGGGTTTAAATTAAGTAAATAACTCGCACGAAACTGCGTTTACTACATGGAAGGTTCCCTCTATTTAGACATCTTTCATCAGTGTCGATTACCGCTAAACTCTATGGATTTTCGTCTCAGACTTTACAGAAGTAAACCCTCCTTTGCTCTGATGTCTGATGTATATAATCCAAATTCGCTAAATGTTGAGAGAGTTAAAGTTAACACAGCACATGCAAAGATTCTGCAAGCCACTAACGCGTTTTACCCCATCAGACGAGTTGAAATGAGGTCAGTGAGTATTGCTATAGAAATCACGTCATGCAGAACTTAATTACTGGCCAGATTCCTTCCCATTTGATTTTTGCATTTACAACGAGTGAAGCCCAGTATGGTTCTTTTACTTTGAACCCATTCAACTTTCAACATTTCAATCTATTTTTCTTCTCCCTCTTATTGGATACTCATGCAATTCCTCTAAACCCTCTGACGCCAAATTTTTTCTCTGGGGCATACCTGAGAGAGTTTGTTGATTCCATGAAGGCACTTGGGATTTGGAAAGAAGACAGAGATGTAGACATCAGCCAGTTCGATTACGGTTCCGGTTACACATTTCTGGCCTTTGAGCTTTCCGGGGACAGGAACTATTATACAGATAGATATAACCTTATATGTAACGGTATGTTAAGCATCGAAGTTCTGTTTTCCGAACTTTAGCTAATTCGGTGAACCTGATTGCTTATTGTCAATATCAGAATCTCCTGGAAATCAATATAGACAGAGTCGTGAGCTTCGATTTCACGAATTAAGATCGATGGATACGCAAGAGCTATGGAGTGCCCTCGAGAGAGATCCATTCACGTGTCCTATGGCAAGAGGTGTTTTCCCGGCAGATCTGGTACTACAGCTCAAACCTGTTCACGCTTCTTTACTCATAGCTAATACGGATGATTCCATTAATCCAGGCTCACACTGGGTGGCTTTTTTATACCATCCAACAAACAGACATATATCTTTGATTCTTTCGGAATGTCTCCTCAACCACAATTCCAACCGTTCATGTTTATGCACGCGGAAAAATGGATCTACAACACGAGAATAATGCAACATCAGATGTCTGACACCTGCGGTCATCACTGTCTACATTACCTGAAATTTGCAGCCACGGGTTATTCTATGGCGGACATCTTGAACAACACTTATGCAAATGAACTGTTTTAAAACGACTTACTCGTGAATGCGAAATCATTCAAGACGAATACACTATCAATTCTGAATTTAATACCTGTCAAAAGTCCAAATGGAACCAATGTTGCAAACCTTTAAATTACTCTGTTTAATTATTCTAATTATTATTATTTGCTTTTTTAAATTTCTGTATATTCATTTGTTCAAATAAACTTTTTGAATTGAGATTGAATTTGTGTTTATTTGTGGTTACTTTTAATCTCTAATAAATAAATAAATAAATAATTAAATAAATAAATAAATTACACAATCACTGGTTTTCATGCATTTAATTACATTTTTATTCAAATTTTACAGACATTAAAATAAATTCTGTCATTGCAATACAAGCTAATTTTTTTTTACATAAAATTGTTATTTATCGTAATGCAGCCAAGCGAGCTTTGACGTGTCAGGTGCGTCCACAGACCGATACACAGGATTTACGATTAATTCTTTAGGGATATTGATATGTTGTATCATGCTAGTAAACAGAGCTTGCCCAGGTAGAAGCTTCTTCAGGTTGGGGTTGGGTGATAATACGTCTTGTATTAAACTATTAATGTTCGATCCTCGAATTGATTTCCCACCGATTGACACAGTTGCTTTTTTATTCCACGTGATAACATCAGATCTCTTTCGAAGTGTCTCGAAGCGTGTACGTGGGGAGGTCTGCTCAACAGGCAAACTCGCTACGTTTCCTGAGTGACCAATCTCATCATAGGCCTCGTCGGGTCCGCTAACCATTGCAATATCGACATCATCGTGGGTTTTTTCTTTTAATCCTGTAGACGTGCGAAAATCGGGTGAATAGACAAGTTGTTATGGATATACAAGGGGTGATCAAAAAGTAAGTTGCACTTCCATGGTATGGCCATTTATTACACCACCTATACAAAAGCAACACGGCTATAGCAGCATACTATGTAGGGTCACTTTTCCACATAGTCCCCAAGAGACCCTAAACATTTATCTGATCGATCAACCAACTTTTCGATTCCGGATGCATAGAAATCTCCTCCAGCGTTTTGTAACCACATGGTGACAGCCACTTTCACCACCTCATCGTTTCGAAATCGTTGTCCACCGAGTTCTGTTTTGAGCTTACCGAAAAGATGAAAGTCGCATGGTGCTAAGTCGGGACTGTATGGAGAATGTTGCGATCTTCGTCTGTGATATCCGTGCGTTCTGCTTCAAATTGTCGACACCACTTTACAATTCCGAGCTAAATTACTGGTTAAGGTTTCTCAATTTGATACAATACTCATACTAAATTACTCTGGTGAAACATTTGATTATAGATGTGAACAAAATTATAGGGAATTTGAGTGAGACAGAAGAGGAGAAACTTTCATTGTTGCCACAGATGCCAGTTATGCGTTAGGTGCCGTTTTATCCCAGAAATTTGAAGGGAAGGAGCATCCTGTTGCTTATTGCAGCAGGTTGTTAAAGAAGAGCGAGTTAAATTACTCAGTGGTAGAGAAAGAATGCTCAGGGGTAGTTTATGCTATAAAGCAGTTTAGAGTGTACTGGTATGATGACCTTCAATTCATATTACAGACCGATCATCATCCATTATCTTGGTTATTCTCACTCCGAGATCCGACCAATAAGTTGGCCCGCTGGACTTTGCCCCAAGCCGAGTACAATTTTGACATTGTCCACAAACCCGGCATAAAAAATACCAATGCCAATGGCCTGTCCAGGGTCCTGATTTCTCCGATTGCAGAGTACGAACCGCTCTTGTGTAAACAAGAAATAGCGAGAGAACAACATTAGAGGCTGAGTGGAAAGGAATTCGAGAGTACTTACAGGGAAAAGGTGTGAGCCCCCGCCCCCCCGACAGCTGGCTAGACAAAGAAGCAAATTTCTTCATGGATGATGACGATATATTATATCATATCAAACGATCTCAGAATGGGAAAGAAATGTGGGAACAGGTTGTCGTTCCTAACAGCTTAAGGAACCACATTCTTTATCTTTATCATGACATTCCTTTAAGAAGATGCGAACTAAGAAGATGAGAGAAAAGATTAGATAAACAGTATTAGTGGCCCACCATGCGAAAAGATTTTCAGAAATACTGCTCAGAATGCGAGAGTTGTCAGCTCCATGCTGCCCGACCCAAACTGCGAGAGCAGCCACTGCAGAGTTTCCCACCAGTAAAACATCCATTTTACCTCATTGCTGATGATATCCTAGGTCCGATTACTACTTCATATGAAGGCTACAAATACTTTCTTGTAGTCACCGATCATTATTCCAGATATTCGGATCAAACTGCTAAAACTGTTTAAATTGTTTAAATTCTATTGTTACCTTATGAATTATTTATCCAACCAAACGATACACTCATAAAGATTTCATTTCATTCAACCCAATATTCAGATTCATTCCTATGGCAGACCAGATTCACAGAATCATTCTAGTTTATGATCACTATTATCCTTAACTGTAAAGATCATTATCTCTAACATTTATCTGTCCAAACCTAGCAATTGACATTTTAAGGATTATACATATTCCAAATTAATCACAGAATTTTACATTGAATTCATATACCATTGATACACATTGATACAAATTATTCTATTGTTCAATTTAAATTCATTCGTATTTGCTGATTAATATAATTGACCTTCTATTATTTGAAATTTCATTCTAAAATTTCTAAAGAATATCTTTTCTTATTAAATATTCCAATAAATTTTATATTTTAAGTGTTACATGAGCATCAGTGCCTTGATTTATCTCTCCTCACTGGCCGAACCGAATGCAGAAAGGTTTTTAGTTATGTAAGTGGGATAAATATATAAACATTAATTGGCTAATATTATAATTCGAAGGCGCAGTCTTTTTCTAAATTATCCAAATTCTTCATTCGACCATTTTTCATGATTATTATCCCCTTGGATCCTTACAATTTAAATAGTATTAAATTCATTTAAAATTGTATTAAATCTATTTAGAAATGTATGAAATTCACGTAAAACTGTATTAAACCAACTTGTAAAAACTGTATGTAATACAAAAAAACCTTACGGATATACAAACACTAAATTATGCAATACACTTTTTAAAATTACAGACTGAAGCAACATTACCAAAATTAACATTATCAGAAGTTAACAATTACAACAGAATTTTGAAAATATTTTATTGGAGAAAGTACTCTTCATAAAAGTTGTATGTGTATGTAGGAAAATAGAAGCACATCTACATTTACATGTGGCTAAATATGACAGTTTTGTTCATCACTTGACAGAATGTATGCACTTTTTCTGACATTCAGGGAATATAAAATGAGAGCTTTAATTTGGTTAAAAAAATGACATGGCATTTTTAATAAGCATATCAAAAATGAAGTTATATCTCCAGCCACCCAGGATTTGTTTTTTAAATAAAATATTCTGATCAATTTTTTGAGCACTGTAACTAGAGTAACATGCTACCACATGCCACATTGGTTCCAAATGTACTTGTTATTTAAATTCAATTTTTATTAATAAAAGTATTTTACATTTACTGTAAATACAGTGCAGCCCCAGTCGAACATGGTCCACTCGATTGCGAAATCGACTCCATGCGATTTTGGCTTGGCTCCCGATCCCCCTCCCCCCACTGATGGGCACTGCGATCTCTGTAGTAACAGGGAAAACGCGATTGACAGAAAGCCTCGATTTCATACACACATGTACAAGTTCCTGTTCAATTCCTTTTCGTTTATTTTTACGGAATAAAAATGTCAATTGAATCTACACTATTGAATGTAGAAACCATTTAGTCTAAAAGAGATAAATCTGCTAAATTGAATGTCGACAAGATCCGCGATTTCATATGCACATGTACAGTTTCCTGTTTGTTTTCTTTTCGTTTATTTTTACTTAATAAAAATGTGAAGTGAAGCTAAAGTACTGAATGTAGAAGCTATTCAGTCTAAAAGAGATAAATCAGCTGAAATCTGATTGAATACGGTTGAGAAGAGCCGCGATTTCATATGAGAAAGCCCCTCGCGGGGCCCCTCGTTTCTTCTAAGCCCCTATTATCACTTTGACTCTATCCAAAAAGTCAGTTTTTTTTTTACCGAATCTTACCATGCTGTGTTCATTTCTTTTTAATAAATTAATTATAAATTTAAAGAAACATTTTGTGTACTATAATCATGATATGAGAGTACTATGATTATGCATCTGTTTGATTTTTTTATTCAATTTATTTTTTAAATATACTTTCATTAACAATTTATTTAACTACATAACAAAGAAAAAATAAATAATATTTGTTCTACAATATCTTTTAAATGAAATTAAATAAACGACCCAAACAGTTTCACAAAACTCCTGTGGAGACAATTTGGAGTGACTGCACACTTTAATGTTCGGATGCAATTTTTTCTACAAATATCTCATCAAAAATTGTAAACTAAATTTTTTAGTTTACTTTTACTTCTAATTCAATAAAACTGAATACAAGATAAATATAAAAGAGATGAAATTGATATGAACCGATCATAAAGTCAGATTAAAACAACCAATTCAAATGAATGAATTTGCATTTGAATTCGTGTGACATCACAGATATGTCACACTCTAATGGCAAATGTCTGGCCATTTAATCAAGATCATATAGTGGTTCAATGTTGTCTGTCTTATTTTTATTTATACCGCAATATTCCCTTCTATTTTGAAATTTACAACTGATAATTATAATTTTTTATCCGCTAACAATGCTGTCAGTAACAAATCTAACTATTATCTATTAAAAAAACTGCCTTACACTTTGGCAAGAATAAAAGAAAAATCAATGCAATAATGAATATGAAATCTCATATTCTTATTTAAGATGAGTTGATAAAATTGGAAAATTGAAAAATGTAAATGCTTATAATTAAAGAAAGGACAGATTAAAGGATACTCTATGAAGGAAATTAACACAAGTACTTATCATTAAGTGAAATTAAATAAGGGATTGATTAAATACGCACACATGAAATTTAGTCTAAGCGTTCACTTAAATCTAGAGGTCTGACTATGAATAGATTAATGAGGGATAATTGCTGAGCAACGAATCAATGCTGTCTGTTACACGTAGTTTAGTTATGCAAATGAGAGTTCTTACAGCTACACCTGCGATAAGAGGTCTTTCTTTGTCACTCATTCGTCGTACAATGATGTTGCTGATATGCTTCATTTTCATTCACTTATGCACTCTCTTGAAGCACAAATATATTCTTCCGTTCAGATGACCAATGTTGACAAACTGATGACCGTTGGCTTCCTGCTGGACTCAAGTCGATCTTCACTTGTTGCTCAGGTGTGGGAATGCTCTGCACCCACAGATATCGTTTACACCCTTTATTTGCATCACTGTTCGCCCATGCATAACTTCAGTCTGTTAGCTTTTCTCTCACTGACGTTCGCTCATTAGCATAATCACATCTGTTCCCGCATCGTAACTGTATTCTCCCATTGTATGCAAAATGCATTGTAACTGTATCATTCAGTCTTCAACTTAAACACTAACTCTAAGATCAATACCAAAACTTCGCATAGTTGCATGAAAATTAGCAGAGCTAAATTTCTGCTTCTGCTCACATTGATTGCTGTCGCTGTTCTTTTTTGTTTTTCACTCTTGACCCACTTGGCATTTGCTCTTACTTTCCCCCTTTCATTAAGCACATAAAACCGTCCCAACAATGAAAAGAAAAATAGAAGAGTGATAGACAGTCAAAGTAGAAAGAGATTCTTGAGCTCTAAGCACATAAAACAGCCCCAACAATGTAGAGGGAATGAAAGCGTGATAGATAGTCAAAGTGGAAAGAGATTCTTGAGCTCAAAAACAAAGCTCTTATTGAAGGAAAAATAAGTGCGCACTTTATTTAACTCATTAATTAACTCATTATTAATTTTTTTTTGCGAGAAATGTCAGGTTGACAGTGCTCTTCCTTTTGCTTTGAAGATCAAGTGTGCAATTTTATCAAGATCAGAATAAAACTGTAGATTTGTATAAGAGACAAACAAATAAATATAAGTACTGTAACATGCAGAGAAGGACCAACCTTCTCGACACGTTCAGCCACCAGCAAAGAAAAAAAATCCCCTTTGCTGCACACCAGAAGAGTTAAAGAACTAAAAAAGATAAGATAAATAAATATCCCCAAGAAGCAGGATGAAACAGAAGTCCAAATAAAAAAATTTCTTTATTACAAGAGAAAAAAAAAGAGTAAAAAATAATACAGGAAAAATAAGATAAACGGTGAAGAGAAAACAGCAGACTTCAAGAAGTAACTTTGCAGATTAAGTACATTTTGTACATTGAGATCACGCAAACATCTGGAACTTCAGTTTTTAAGACAGCTGATCACTTAAAAATTGAAGCAAAGACCATAGAAGGGAGAGCTGACACTGAAAAATTCTGAAATAACAATTTACTTGGAAATAAAATAAAAAAAATTAAAAAAAAACCTTAATACATCGGATTACGTTGGTACAGGAAAGAGGAGAAAACAAAAATCCTAGTCAACAGCAATACCACTATAACACAAACGACTGGGTCGAGGAAAACGCATAATGGATACTCACAGAGGCAAGAAACACTTAAAGGACAACTCTATGGTCACATACAACTTTACTTAAATCGAAAGACTAACCTATTAATAACATCATAGCATATTTAATTTTTTTAAATTCGAATCCTAAATGTGTGAAAAACGAAAATCCCGAGCGCGATTTGAAAGGCATCCATCTTGGGTAGAGGCGTGACGTAGTGCTAAGATTACACCCAGCAAGCTTTGCAGCGAAGCTTTCACATTCACTATAGATCTAGATTCACTCAGCACTGCGTTTACTACAATTTTCACAATGTCTGGAAATGAAAGCAGCGATTCAGATATCAGTTTTGAGACTTACGAAGATATGGAGGTTTATTTTAATAACTATCTATATAATGAATTGGTCAACGATTTGGAAAACCTTGTGGGTGATTTGGATGGTTTAGGCGTGAAACCATGTAGTTTAGAACCTCTCCTGCGCGATCACCTGTCATTAGACGAGGAATCCAGTGTCGCCAAATTGACGGAAAATGTACCACCCGCACCAAAAAGTCAAGTATAATTATTATACTTAGAATACATATATTATTTAATTGTGAAAAAATTCATGATATTAATTTTTAAATTCGGTATCAGTGCACAATATGTGAAGATATGCCAACATCAGAAGTGCGAATGTATACTGTCGTGATTATGCCGAGATTGATCAGCATGTGCCCAGTGGTTCGTCGTACAAAACCGAAAATTCTGTCTTTTCAAAAATCTGGTGGATTACGATATACCAGCAATCTAATTTGTCCATTAGATTTTGGTGTACATGGGAAGAAATACAAGAAAAGTTCTTCCCCGTTGCGTTGTGACAGCCATTCAAAAACTCTTTCCTTCACAAGAACATTGTGGTTTCAAATACTGTAAAATTTTATTAAAACTAATTAAAATTCTCTGAAGCAATTTTCTTTGTTTATTTGATCATAACTAAATTTATGGAAAAACGAACTAAATTTCAGGTTATCAAATGTATTTTGTTACACTGATGTATTTTAATTTACGATCATCACTAAATATAAACTTGTTCAGCCAGTTTAAATGACAAATGTATTAGCTTCATTAAACATCAAACATTAAACAAAATTTGCTACTGTTAGCACCATTTACTTATTTAACTAGATTACCTAATATAATTTTAATGGGGTCTTAGTCAAATATTAAAAGCAATAGCCAATAACTAGTCAGTCCCCCCCTCCCCTTTTCTATTTGTGAATTTTAACCAAAAAAGTGGCTTCAAATCATAATCAATTGGCAGTTCCCCCCTCACCTCTCTATTTTTGGTTGTCTTCCATTAAATGCTTCAATGAACAAAATAATTCCCCTTGACAAAGTAGCAGGAGCTCTGAGTTCGTCTATTGTTTGAAAAATTGAATTTCTTGAATGTGGTATTCAGAAATGAAACCAAGCTCTATGTTCTTACGTTTCTCATCATTTTCAATCGAATGTGGCCATCTGAACACTTCAAAACGTGTACTTGCATTTTGTCCGGTTGCGTTTTATCCAGATACCTCTTTAGTTACATAGCCTTGTGCAAATAGATAGTGAGCTTAATTAATACCTACGTACATTAATA
>JAHWFO010008373.1:17570-31467 GCA_023313115.1 Rhysida immarginata
TAGGTGGCAATTATCCTCGGTAGCAATTGTCCTAGGTGGCAATTATCATAGGTGGCGATTGTCCTAGGTGGAGATTATCCTAGGTGGCAATTATCCGGGTGGCAGTTGTCCGGGGGCAGTTGTCCAGGTGGCAGTTGTCTTAGAACCTTTGTTAATATAAGTTTCTCCTTTTATTAACGTATTTTTGTTCATTAGGGTCCTTCTGCTACGTCTTAGAATTCTTAGCTGGGTTTCTCATCATTTTACTATTTGTCAAGTAAGATCAGGTAAGTCATCATTATTATTATTACTTAATTTTACATGCATAAACCCTTAAAGTTGCACATCGGGAGTTTCTTTTTCCTGGCGCACATTTGGCATCCTTTTAAATCGACTTGTTTTTTCATGAATTCTATTTAACTTAGGGAGCGGATGCTAATGATTGTTTCCTTTTTTCTAGGTAAGATTCACTTTTACTTTAGGTAAGTATCAGAGTCTTCGGCATTGCGGCATATGAAAAGTTCTATTCTTATTTTACAACATGGGATTGTGCAAGTAAGTAAAGAAGGAGGGGGAGAACTAATTACTAAGCTAATAATAATGGAGAGGACAAGGAAGGAACTCTAAAAATTTGACTATAAAAGCAGAGCGATTTTTGGGGGTTTAGTTGGGGTGAACTTACTGCACTAATCCATTTGCAACCACTTGCAAATCGACACACAGCCACTGTTGCATCTTTTCTCCCACGATGTGTTTGTCCCGCTGCATGTCGAATTATATCGGATGAACGGTTCAGGCTATTTCGTGAAAAGAACGTAGACACAGCGTACGTCTACGCTCGTCATCTGGTTATTCTGAAAGATAAATAATGGGGCTTATTAACATAGGATTCAAGAGAATGATTATGGCCCAAAATACATCGCCTAATTTTTGATACTGCAGATTCCATTCTTCTTTTAAATATCCTCGATCCAGCTCACGTCAGATATTTTACGGTAATTTTCAACTTCGGGGCATATAACTTCTTATTCTCGAAGTTTCCAGGGTCCTTTACAACATCAATTCACGTTAACTATTCTTTCTAATACGTTTTGGGACAATATCTTCCCTGATATAAATTGCTCCGAGCCAGGAAGTCTTTCTGTTGTCTTGCTATCAGGATATAGCAGTACGGATCTTTTTCTTCCTCGATCCTATCGTCCAAATACCATCTACCTATTAGGCAGCATTTGTTATTGTATCAGCTTTGTATCTTCTATCTCGTTGTTTTGCACATCCAGAGATCCTTAATACTAACAAGATGTGACGTTAACACATTTTCCATAGCAGTAGCCTCTGGTGTAGTAGGATAAAGCAAAAGTATCGTTCAGATATCGTTTCCTGCGAGCATCATGAGAAACTGATGTCATTACGTAACATGCACAAGGCCTACGAGATAACAAGGCCTGGAAGCGGACAAGTCACCTGACCATCAGGGTGCTAGCAACAATCCAACTTTCATTGTCTCCATCTTGAACGTTAACAATCAGTGTTTTTCCTTTTGTTGGAAATAATAACGTTGGATTGTTGCTAGCACCCCGATGGTCAGGTGACTTTTTCGCTTCCAGGCCTTGTTATCTCGTTGGCCTCGGTAACATGCATAAATGACGTCACTTCTTTTCGCAATTTTATAGCTTAGTGACGTAAATTACATTCATAAATTCTTTACTTTCAAAATTTGATTTATTTAATGTTGGCATTAAAATAAAGAATTGAATTAACAAAGAAAATATTGGAAATTTTTTCGTGTTATTGTTAGATTAAATAAGAAAGCCATCTATCTTAGGAAATCAAATAGAAACATTTAATAAATTAATTAATAAAATACAATAAGAAATTAACAAAATGTAGGAATAAATATTAATAAATAATAAATAAATGAATAAAATGCAATTAAAAATTAATAAATGCACATTATTTACATGCATATTCATTTTAGAAACGGAATTGAAATTATATGATACTCATTTACAGAGAAATAATAAAATTAATGATGGAATTATTTTATAAACTTAAAATTGTTTAATGTTATTACTTCTTATATTTTTTATTATATATAACTAAAATATGAAAATCTATGAAATAATCTAACTTCATTTTTACATTTGGGATATTTTAAATTGAAAATTAAAAAGAAATCAACAAAAATTTAAAATGAACAACAGATATCCACTACACTAAATGTAGAATTTTTTTAACAATTTAGTGTTTTTGTGCTGATACACTTTGAACAATACAAAACATGTTGTTTAAACCATATCTCGCGGCACATCATTGATTTTTGGCCATTTTTAAATTCAGCTTGCATTTGTAAGCCTATCCAGGAATAAATGGCATGTGCTCTTGGTCTAACACTTCCGTTATTAAACCGAAACTAAAAGTCAGATTTGTAAAAAGAAAACAGTTTATGACATAAAATTGGCCGTGACGTCGCAATGACGTCATAAATGAGGCTGCCATCTGGTGTAGAAAGATAAAATACATATGCGCAAACAAATCTGCGCATTACATCAAACAACTTTTCAAACGAAATTTCTTCAAATAGGAATAGGAAAGAAGGTAGGAGGAGGGACCCATAACGTTCGATTGGTTTTGGAACGTTACAATACATACATACAATCTGACTCACACCAGAAGATGGCTGCGCGAGAGCTTCCAGTGGCGACGAAGCTGCCTAACTGTGACCAACGAAAGAATGCCATTTACTAGAAGAATGCCACTTCTTCTAGCCACTATACTAACATAACTAATGCTGCATGATCGCCCTGTTTTCTCTGTGAGTATTCCAGTCAGTGTTGGTGTTGAAATGCGGCACGGCAGAAAAAACAAACGCGAAAAACAAATGCAGCTGGAAAACTCAGACCTCAGAGACGCAAAACTTCCGTTTCGTTTCTCCTTTGGGGGATAGTTGTCGATCATAGACCCTTTCACAGTAAGGCGCACGACGTCACTGGCGCATGTGCTGTTCTGCTTCCGGAGGGCAAAGTGCAGAGAAGGATTGGATAACGAATGCATCGTAAGCGCTAGCGTTATGTCTAACAACGGCAAAAATACGTTTGTGTTTCAAGAGAAAGATTTAATAAAAGTAAAGAAAACCGATCTTTATCTATTAGCAGGAAAGTACAAAGTAGACATTAAAAAATGCACAAAAACTATTGGAGTTACAAAAAGAAAACGTAACTATAACCAGAGAGTAGAGAGTAGATAATGATATAAAAGATACTGCTGCTGTCATTCATCTCCAAATAGGGGTTGGTCATGGCCTAGTTGTTTCACTGATCAGTTCGAAACAGTAATTAATAATACATTTAAAGAAAAAAATATTTTATAGCAGTATCATTTTTTACCCATAAATTTAAAAAAAAAATGTTTTCTGCTCTAGCAGCTGCATTTCACCTTTTGTGCAGCCGTTTTTAATTTTCTTGCCCTCTGGAAGTTCTTTTGCGCATGCGCGCATCTCATTATCGCGCTAGTGTGAAATCGTCTATTGAAACTGAAATACAGACAGGTAATCTAGATCTACTCTGCTGTTCACTTGCACCCTAAAACTTATTCCTACCGTCGTAGTTTAAAATGGTAATTATATAACACGAAATACTATGGTTTTGAAGGCATTTTCAAATCGAAGCGGACCGGAAGCACCGCCATTTACGCTCGTAAATTTGAGCGAAACGGTTCACTATACGAGGAATAAGGGGCTATCCGACCTTTAGAGGACCGTATAACTTTATCAGGATATCTGTGGGTTTATTCTTGTGTTTATCTGAGGATTTATCCTATCTGAGGATGGTAGAACACCGTTTGGACTTATCTGGGCTTTATTACAGTACTTATTCTATCTGAGGATTTATCCGAGGTTGGTAGAACCAACGCCCACTGTATAATAAAAGCCTGCCCATTCGTGAGCTTTCTCTGTATACCGCAGTGATTGTGAGGGCGCCATTAGGTTAGGATCGCCGTGCTTTAACAGCGACAGGTGCTTTCAAACCACGTGCGAGTTAACGGTGTGTGTTGTTGCTATAATTGTGCCATGAATTTTATTTAAAGCTTAGTTGTGACTTTATTAATGGTTTATTGCTGTGTCCCATTTTGTAATTCAAATGCCAAAAAGAAAGAGGAGGGCTTGTCATTCCATGAGCGTTATAACAGATAATCATAAGACAAAATGTTGGTATGTTCCGTTTATTATGTGGTGGAAGTCTTAAAGCATCAATTCCTCATCCCATTGATTCCAGCAGAAAACTATTTATCAGCTTCGATTATTGCCACATAATAAAAAATGTCAGATCGCAGATGCTAAAACATGAATTTGGAACTTGCATCAAATATCTATATGAAGTAGAAGAAAAAATGGCATCACTTATGAAACCTGTAAGATTTCTTACTAGAAAACATGTATACCCAAATAATTTGGAGAAAATGAATGTCAAACGTGCAATTGACATATTTTCTCCAACAGTTACAGCTGCCATTAAATTCTTGCGAGAGTGGAGTTTCACTTCATGCCTAGCCAACTAATGATAAGAACCATTAAATTCATGGAAACTATGTTTAAGTGGTTTACAATCCATGACATAAGTAACACCACTAAATACATGAGGTTCCAGATGAGAGATTTGACTGGTTAGAGGATACTTTTATTGAATTTTTAAAAAGAATACAAACAAATGAAAACCCTTTGCTGACAAAGAGACATATGAAGCTCTGTGTTTGACATCAGAATCAATCGTCATGTGTATGAAAGAATTCCTTCAGGTTTATAAATTCAATTTTGTACTAACGAGGAAATTTTCTAGTGATCCTATTGAAGCTTTGTTTGATACACTCAGACAATCAGCGGGATGACATGATCAATTAGATGTAGTTGCAGTAAAGAATGCAATGAAAAAGCATCTAATCACAGGCATTTTAACAAAACTGATGGAAATGTATTAGCAGAATATAATTAGGGGTTTAATAAACCTGTCACAAAAATGAATAATTTAAACAGTAAAGAAAATATCTTTGAAATTCCAGCACAAATTAAGGAAGTCCTGAATTTTCTTCATACGATTGAGGCAGCTCACCATGTGCCAAATTCAATTACAAATGCATCTATAGCTCTTGTTGCAGGTTATCTTGTGAGGGTCATCGAGGAACAAATTAACTGTAATCATTGCTTAGATTTAGTTGAAAGACCGTCTATAAGCAAACCTTTATTAACTCTAATTAATAGAGGTGGCCTTCGTTATCCTAGGGACTCTTTTATTTCTATTTTGTTGACTCTTCTTAAATTTGCTCCTCTAGACCAGATGCTCTAGTGTTGCCATTACTGCCAAGACATGTCTTTTAGGATATCTTAAAAAACACTGTCACTAATGATTTAATGAAGCGTCCAGCCCTGTATTGCCCTAAAGAGGAAAATCATAAGAAAATATTATGTGACATTAGATTTTAGAAATATATAAAACCAGCAGTAACAAATTATGCAACTGCTATGACCAATGAAGTTAATAAATCACGACAGTTTTGCAATAAGCCACTCAATAGAAAAATTTTGAAATTGTATATACATGTTATTTTATTTATTTATTTTTTTTGAAATTGTAAATATTTTTTTTTAATAAAAATTCTAATATTTGTGAAGTGAGGTATCGACAGTTTTTATTTATAAGTCCATTAATCTTTTTTATAAATTTTTTAATTATTAATTTTTTAAATTAATAAAAAAGTTTCTAAGTACATGTAATAGAGGTATACCCAGTGAGGAATCCTAACCTAGTAACGCCACTAGCGATGAAATTGGGAGTTAATGCTTCCTATAGGCTAGGGGTAAATGGGCAGGCTTTCATTATACAGTGGGCTTTGGTAGAACCGGCCCTTAATGAGCGAATCGTGCGCGTGCTATGTCAATAATGCCTAAAAGATGAACTGAAAGTAACAATATATTCCTTCTTGACAATTCGATTGTTATATGACATGCCTTTATCTTGGTATTTTTACAGTCACTGTTTTAGCACGTGAATTCGACTTGGAGGGGTCCACGAAAAATTCGGAAAAGTTGATACGACCGAGGTAATATTTCTGTAAACAGAATTTGAAAAAGTTAATCCGTTTTCAAGTTATCGTGCCAACGGCAGACGGCCGGATAAACGTACAGACCAATGGCGCATTCCTATAAGTAGCTTTATGCTAAAGCTGCTAATAAGCACCCGTCTACTTGCTCATGATATAAATGCTTCAAACACTTTGAACACTTGATCTGAGCTGTAAGTTGTTACTATGTTGTTGCTCAGAGCTGTAAGATCTCGTACCGCCTGAAATATGCATTTCCGACCATTGGTCCCCTATCATCTGTAAAATTTTAACCTTAAACGTGTGAAATACCCTGTATATATGGGAGTACGCAAGGAAGTCGCAGCCTATTCTAAGGATGAAATTTTTTGTAATCGAGAAAAAAAATATCATGATATCTAATTTGTTTCAATTAGAAACATATTTCGAGCATGTCTTTTAATTTGAAATAATTTACGGAGAACAAAATATGGGCTCTAAAGGACGAACCTTTTATAGGTATCAAGCTCCAAGCACGTTGGTTATTGATTTAATTTTTTTGTGGGAACTGTAGTGGTACTAGTCATGAAATATATATGTATATCCTCTTGTATATACTTGATCAGCTATTTTGAAACTGACTGAATATTGACATAATGCTTGCACGGATATACAGGGTGTACACAAACGATTGAAGTGATAAGTGGTTTCATGATTTTATTGTAGGTGTATTATTTAATACACTATCAATCCAAAAGTATTTGGACACTTTCGATTTTAGACGTTTTGTCAATATCTAGAAAAATTATTTTAAATACTTGACGAATTATCCTGAAACTTCAGGGGAGTAAAGAGCATGTTACGCATCATATATTTCATCGAATGTTTTGTTCCGAAGGCAAATAGGGGACCAGTAACGAATTGAACAAAAAAAAATAATGTATGGGATCACCCTGTAAAAAATAATGCTTGAAATGCATTGTAGCTGTAGCATATGCTTATGAGGTTTCTTTTACTTATCTGTGTTTATTTGTATGAGAATAGCACATATAGTCATGGAGATATTAAGGTTTCTTTAAAAATAATCGAAATGCTTTCGTAAGTTTTTTGTTTATATAAGGCATGTTCAAATGAAAATGATTCAAAGGGCACTGAGACTGATTAAATGAAAGTATTAATATTTACCTTCGTTTATATGAAAGAAGAACACATCTTATAGTCACTATTATAGACGCGCAGTCCTAAAAAAAAATCTCCACCTGCAGCAATACAGGACTCCCACTGGGGCATCAATCGCTAATACCGTCCGCAAAAAAGTCTGTTTTCTGCTGCTCTCTGAACCATGCCCGAACAGCGTCCTTAACCTTCTCATCATTGGCGAATCGTCGACCTTTTAGTGCCTTCTTTAAAGGACCAAACACATGAAAATCACATGGTCAGGGGTCCGGGCTATAAAGAGGGTGTGGCAGAATTTGCCACCGCATTTTGGTTATTGCTTCCTGCACCAGTCTCGCAACATGTGGCCTAGCATTGTCCTGGAGGAGGATCACCCCATCACTGAATTTACCAGGACCGCTTGTTTTTCACAGCTTGACATAAGTTTTGCAGTGTTCTTGGTGTATGCGATAGCATTAATACGGGTTTTGGGTTCCATAAACTCCAAAAGGAGAGGACCGTCGGAATCAAAGAAACAAGTAAGTATAACCTTCCCGGCCGAACTTTGCGACTTGAATTTTTTGGGCCGTGGTGACGATGGATGCTTCCATTGCATTGTGGATACCTTCCCGGAGGGTTCCCAATAATGGCAGCTGGTCTCATCTACCGCGATAATCTTCTTCAAAAACGCTTCCCCCTCATGACTTAACGTTCCAGATGATCCAAATAGCAGCCGAAACGCAGCCCTTTGTGCTCTTCCGTGAGCATTCCGTGTACCCACTGACAGCAGACCTTGCCATATCCCAGGCTTTTCACTACAGCATATGCGGAACCAGAGACAAATGAAAGAGAGAGACTGGCAGTCCCTATTCATTTCGCTGAGCGCTACTGGTGCCAGCGGAAGTGCAGCATTCGTCATGTTACGATTGGCAAAAACCTAAGGCGGTAATTTCAGTTTTTTTGTAGATGATTTCTGGAAGTATTAGTAAGCATAACCTGTTTTCTGATTTTTTTAAAAAAACTTTATTGCATTAACTAACGATAACGTATACTTTGAAAACTCCAAATAACTGATTCAATGCCTAACGAATTTTTAAAAGACAAATATTTTAAAATTTTAAATTAAAAGAAAAGGAAGAAATGATTCTCAGTCCAATAACATAATCAATTTATTAATCCACATATTGTAATAAGCAATTGTTTGCGATTGTTTCACATCGGCCTTGGTAGCTCAGTGGTTGCGTTATCGCCTCTGATGCCCGTCGACGCGGGTTCGACTCCGATCGAGGACGACAGGATTTTTTCAGGGAGAAAATTCTGAGATCACGCACTTCCTTCGGTCACTGAAGTAAAGATGTTGGTCCGTGTGGTCGTTTGCCGGCTGCACGTTAAAGAACCCTCGCAAGGCAAAATTTGCCGCCCCTATAACCCGGTCCTGAAATGACCATAGAAGTTGAAAAGGACGTTAATACCAAACAAACCAAACCAAACCGATTGATTCACATGCATTGCCTCGGGCGATCAGCTGTTTCTTGCCAATCCCAACATGGCGGCGCGAAGGCACCACTAGAGGAGAGGTCACTGCCAGTCTCTTTCTTTCATTTTTCTCTGTGCGGAACCAATACTGACGATGTGTTCCTTCGCAAGTGACCGTATACTGATCCGCCTGTCTTCACGAATTGACTATCCATGTCTGTCCTCAATTGATCGGTGATGACGTGGTTTATCAGTTTGCTTAGCTCGGACGTGGTTTATCAGCCGTTTCCACACGACCATCATGGAACATTTTGGTCCAACGCACCACGGTTGATTTCAAGACACATGTTTCTCCATAAACATTCAACATCCGAGCATGAAGAACGAAATGAACGGAAATTTAATAGGAGAGTCCATTGTAACACAGACGAAATACGAGCAAAGCCTAACGTAACTTCCCTCAGCAGTGCTATCAGAACAAGCAGACGATACGTCAACAATCACCCGTTTGCCTCGTGTCTGGGCACTCACGTGCTCGCGCCCTACAGCCCGAATCACTTTCATTTGATGTTTGGTTTGGTTTGTTTGGTATTAACGTCCTTTTCAACTGCCATGGTCATTTCAGGACGGCGTTATAAGGGCCGCAAATTTTGCCTCGCAAGGGTTCTTTAACGTGCAGCCAGCAAACGACTACACGGGATCAACGGCTTTACTTCCCTTCCGAAGGAAGTGCGTGATATCAGGATTTTCCCCCTGAAAAAATCTTCGTCGTCCTCGGCCGGGGTCGAACCCGCGTCCTCGGGCATTAGAGGCGATCACGCAACCACTGAGCCACGGAGGCCGATACTTTCATTTGAACATGCCTTATAACATGCAGGGTTTTCAACCCAATGCAATGCCATTGTCAGGAAACTTGACAAACATCCTACAATCAGAATATAAAAATATTAAATATTTGATGAAATATGAGCATTTTTACTAAATAATGTTTAACTGCGCATAGGGACGATATCTTTGTAAATTTTCACGATATTTGCTTGGGCTTTTTATGAGAGTACCTCTATACATTTGGCTAATAAATTACGCAAAACACAATTTGGCAACGCCTGCGCATGCGCAGTTAAACATTATTTAGTAAGAATGCTCATATTTCATCAAATATTTAATATTTTTCTATTCTGATTGCAGGATGTTGTCTCTACTGTAATTTGTCAAGTTTCTTGAAAATGGCATTGAATTGGGTTGAAAATCCTGCGTGTTATAAACAAAAAACTTACGAAAACATTTCAACTTTTTTAAAGAAACCTTTATATCTCCAAGAATATGCGTGCTATTCTCATACAAATGAACACAGATAGGTAAAAGAAGCCTCATAAGCATATGCTATAGCTACACTGCATTTCAAGCATTATTTTTTACAGGGTGATCCCAAACACAATTTTGGTTCACTTTGTTGCTAGACCTCTAGACCTTCGCTGAAATATATGAGGTGTAACATGTTCTTTACACCCCTGAAGTTTCAGGATAATTCGTCAAGTATTTTTCTAGATATTCGACAAAATGTCTAAAATCGAAAGTGTTCGATTACTTTTGTGTAGATAGTGTCTATCATCACGAAATTTTGCAAATACATAGAATAACTCACCCAGTTTTTTTTTTTTGTTTTTTTTTGGTGTTTTTTTTGAAAAATGCTCGGCAGACCTATCTTCCCGCTTGCGGGCGTAGACGACTACAGTTGCAAAACTGATGTGATGGTCGTGTCGGAAATGGTGATCAATGAAGCTGCTATGGCCGCCACGCTTCCCTGACTTAACCCCTATGATTTCTTTCTTGAAGGACTTAATTTTGTGCTGCTATTATCGGTTATCTGCTCATATCACCGATATTTTGCTCTTAATTGACAGGGACACGCTTCATTGAGTGTAGGATGAATGGATTATAGACTTTATTTCTGAAGAGTCACAAAAGGGGTACATATCGAGCACCTATGTGTGTACACCCTGTGTAATCTTCTACTTGTGCAGGGCTATATCCCTTACCGATTATAAGTAAATAAAGGTTAAAAACAACTTTTAAAAGCAAACAATATTTAAAAATTATTTTGTACATTTAACTTTTGTCTTTAGTTATTCTGGAAATAACAGACAGTACGGCTGTGATGAGAGCTCAAGAATCAACAGGTAATAAAAATACAAATAATTTTTATTTCTTTCAATCAAATCCTATGTGTATAAACTTTACTTTTCGTGTAAAAAATTTAATATACACTGAAGCAGTAAATTATTAAGAAGAGACTATAGAAATCGGGATATAATATAAGTGATTTTCTTTTTCCGATGCAGGGCTATTTCTAGCAAGATAATGCATGCCACTGGACATAGAGGGGATATTATTATTAACTACTTTGTCAATTGTATTTATGAACTATTGTAAAAAGAAATAAAATCTGTAATAACATACAAAACTTCCAAGAGAACTAGTCGATAAATAGATTTAAAATAAATGCTATCTTTATTATTGTCATTTAACCCTTCGATATCTTCACCATATGTGTCAGGTGATCAAGGTAGCTGATAGTAAAAATATACTCAGAAATATGAGGAAGAGGAGGGGAACTAAAATATTCTTTCTCTATGGTACCCACCATTATTACATGCCTGTTAGATCGAGTAGTCACGTGTTTCTTTTTAAGCCTTGATCTTGTCGTATCATCTCGAGGCCGAAGTCACAATCATAATGTTGCTCGTTGAAATGATCAAATTAGTTTAATAAAATGATCCTCATAAATCTCCCAATTTTAACCCATTCGAATCCTTGTGAAATGCCATTGAGAGAGACGTTTGGGACAGATTTTTTTTCAAGGACCATCTGGCAGTTAGCGATCCCGTACCATTGAAATGGTTACACATGTCCATAGAACGATTTAAGTACCTCATGCCAATGTTAAAAAGCAATTTTTTTGAAAAGTGGCGTAACTTATTTTTCGTAAGATGTTCCTAATAAACTGTAATTTCAATATAAAAGGCAGTAATGATTTTCCTCCCAATCCCTTTAATATCATTTCATTTACCTTTCAGCGGAGCTTATTCAGAGTGACCCTTCTCTTGATTCAGTAGAAATGTCGAAAACGGTACTTGCTACCATTCTAAGATCATTACGGATATATCGACAATGTTGTTGGGATATCACTAAATTTTATGGACCAAGAAGCGTCAAAAGAATTAATGCAGAAAAATCATTTTTGGAAGTTCTCAATGAGGGTAAAATATTAGCAATCTTATTTAATATTCTATTTCATTTCTTTTGTTGTTTTAATAGTTCATGTATTTATTTTTTTGTTTTTTTTACATAATAAATACGTACTTATATTCCCTGAAAGATTTTGCATGATTTATACGGGATGATCCAAAAGTAACAAAAAATTTGAAAACGCAATATTTCACAGTGTATATACAGTAATCTGAAGTGGAATTTTTGGAACGTGAAGAAGACATTTAATACCAGAATAGTTACGTTTCTGCTTTGTTCTGTGCATTAGAGCTCCTACTCTTTATACAGGGACTCTACTGTGCATTAAAGCTCCTAATCTAGAACTTTACTGTGCATCCCGTCGATCAGAAGGACTGGACAAAACTCGACTTCTCCGGTTTATAATTTTTAATGTTCCCGGTCTATTTTGAAGCCACAAACATCACAATTCATAAATACCAGACCTTAAGTTTGGCGGAATATTATCTTTGGCATTCTATAGTAATGAACAATTTAAGAAACATTTAGGATTAAAGAACAATTCTCTTACATAAAATTGGTTTTAAAGTTAATTGATTTTAAATTAATTATGGCAGTGAATTAATGTAAAAATTAGAAAAAAAGAACATGGTAAAAGTACTCCGCAATGAATAAGATTTTTATTTATAGGTTTTTATTTTATTTATTTTTTTTAGAATACAACCTAAACGACTAACTTAAAAATTTTAGAACCTAAAGTTTCACTATTTTAGAATAATTTTAGCATATTCTCATTGAGGTTTATGGGGAAAAGTTTTGCAATTCACTTGCGTGTGGTTTGATTTATTATTGAATATAATTTTTTTTCTTTCAAGAAGTCTTCATGGATCCGCAGTTTGAAAGATGCTGCTTATCTTCTTACTATTAAAACAAAACAAAACAACAACAAAAAAAAAACCCCAAAAAACTCTTAAGTTAAAAACCAGTTTATATTGAGGAATAATATTAAATAATAAAACTTTGATAACCTTATAAGCTCAAATTTTGATACACAATAATATAATTTTGATACATAAATAAAATACACCTCAAATCAAAATACACCTCAAATTTTGATACATAAATTAAAAAAAAAACACTTAACAGTTGGAGTTAATTACAGAATCAAAAATTTCTAAAATTTCATAACAGTTTTTACAAAATATTTCTTATTTAATAAATCGTAGAAAAATATCTATTTTAAATTCATAGAATTCTTTTTAGGTCTCTCTAAAAAGGTGTCGTTTATTCTTAAGTTATTTTACTTTGGATTTTTTTTTTCATTTTTGTATTTATTATGAAATGTATATTGATGAACTATAAAGGCATATAACCATTTATGTATTTCAGCATATTCGTTTGTCTCTCTGCGACCTGCATCATATGCACCATTCAATCCAAGAATTCTTCTACTAGGCCCACCAGGAAGTGGGAAATCTGTTCAAGGAACAGCAATTGCCTCCAAATATAACTTGATTCATGGTGAATATAACTTGATTCATGGGCTTTTAAATATATCACTATGTTTTTAAACATATTACTATCAATATTTGGAAAAAATTTAAGTTATTTAATTTCTGATCTCAAAATTTTAGTTAAGGAAAGAGTCACTCTGCTTATACACGGGGTAACAATTAATAATTATTAATACATGTAAATCATTTTTACATCTAATAAATTTTTTATTTCAATTTTTCAAATTTAATTTTTAATATCTCTTTCACTTTTTTTAATAAAGTGTTAAATGCCATAATTAATTTGAATAACAGTCGATTTATAATTTTATATTAAAATGCCCTACTGCAAAAAATAACGCAATGAGCCCCCCCCCCCGAATGCAACAGTTTTAGACAGCTCTCTCTAACTAATAAGGAAAACTTAAAGGGGGGGAAAGAGAGTGTATATGAATGAAACCATGTCTTTATTAATTTCTCGTTAACATGACGTA
>JAHWFO010008373.1:31477-48624 GCA_023313115.1 Rhysida immarginata
TCTCGTTAACATGACGTACATTGCCCAGTCAATGAATTAGAAACATCCGTTCAATATCCTGTAGGAATTATGACAGCATGTACACGATTAGGCATTGATTCTACCAGGTACAACAGTGCATTCAGATTTAGTGATGCCCATGGATTCATGAAAGAGACTTCAGCTGCTGCAGAATTGATGGAAGAGTATGCTGTTGACGGATGCGTCTCTCCAACAAATCCCAAACATGCTCTATTGGAAAGGAAGGAAAGAAACCACTATTCTACAAAAATGTGGTTTCTTTCCTTCCTTTCTTGTTAACTTAGTGTCCACGGTATTGGCTGTTTTCATATTTTATTAATTCTCTGTTGGGTTAAGATTCGGGCTCTGTGGAGGCTGGGATAGTTGCTCGAACCGATCCTGAACCTCTTGCACGATAGATCATAACATTGTCATCCATGAAGTGCAACTTCGCAAGATAGACTTGATCGGCAACAAGATAATTGGCTGTCATCCGACCTTCAAGGAATATCTGGAATAACCCATATCATGACACTCCCACCAATTCCTTATGTTGTTGAGACAAGCAGGATTGCTTTATGGGCCTGCTGCCACATTCTCTGTCGGCTATCGGTACAGAAAAATGTGTAACGACAAATATCAGTCTTTTCCAGCCATTTGTTCAAAAATTAAGCAAAAACTGTGGAATGGAACAACTAAATTGGAAGGGAATCTCTAAGCCATTTGTTGTCCAGCCACGCCGCTCCTTACACCAATGCAGGCGAACTTTTCGGTTCTTCGCTGAAATGAGAGATTCCGCACAAGCGCTCAGCTAGCCACCCCTATTCTTTTTAATTCCCTACGCATTGCTCCAGAATGGATATGAGTAAGGGCAACAGATCCAGTTTGACCAGAAAATAAATTGCTGCACAAGCGTTTGATACGCCATCTATCATGCGATTGTTTTCTATCCACGCGGCCGGCCAGGTGGCCGAGAGGGCTAGGGCGTAGGCTTTCTAGTTCTCGAGTCCGCCTGGTCGTGGGTTCGAATCCCGCCGTGGGCATGGATGTTTGTGTTTGTCCCGGGCTGCGTACAGATATAACTTGTGTAAAAGGCGTAAAAGGACCTTAGTAGTCGACGTCAAAAATTCTAATCAACCAAACCATCTATCCACGCGCTAGAGGTTGCGATTAACATTGGGGGTTTTGCTTCCGCGAATTAAACACTTTAGAGATACTGGTTAGCTGTGCTGTTTTAGGTATCGTTGGCACCTGTTAGACGGGATGTTACAATAAAACCTTTTTCGAACTGGGACAGGTCTTTCCTTTTCCCATTCTACACAACTACTGCTGTAACCTACCCGCAGATATAAGTAGAGAACTCCGTCTGCAACTCATGTGACCCAGATAATTTTGCATATTCTGTATGTAGGGCGCATGATATTTACATTTACTTATTTTGACACGTTTCTAATTCATTGGCCATGCAGTGTACAAAACCATACCTTACCAATCATTCCCTTCTTGCTGGTAATCTTCTTGTACATAATTATATTCTTATGTGTCTATTTAATATTCAATTTAATTTTATTTATTTTTAAATTTTCATTCTTTCTCTAGTGAGTTTTACAGAATTAGTATCACGAGCGGTTCTCAACAAAGCTGATAAACGACCAAATATTACTCGGGTCCATTTTCCGGATTGTAAGTTATTTTTTTAAATAACATTTAGGACAAAAAATTTTATAGCGAAAATATAATTTAGTTTGTTTTCTTCTTAGCTGAAAAATAATAATAAAAGTACATATTGTATAAATTAGCATAATGAATCTACAGGGTGAGTTAAAGTCACTGGACATAGCTGCATTTCGAAAGTGGTGTGTAAAATGAATGATGTGACCATGGTAGCAGGGAATAGGATAAATGCTCTATCTTTTTGGACATTTTGGAGTTTGGCCGCCATCTTGAAATCTGTTATTTTGGGTCACGGTTCAATTTTCTTAAATGGGAAGGAGCTCATGTGGCATAACAAATAACACCAGTTTTTTTCTCAGGAGTTCATTCCTGCAATCGGATTTCAGTTATCTATGGTGGTTAGCAAGTTATTAACATCGCACAAGAACGTCGGGGGTAAATAAATTTATCAAATATATTGCGACATCTACAGGGTGTTGTCGAATAAGGTGTACAAACCTGGAGAGGTTATAGAGGGATCAAATCTAAGCAACATTTCATTTTTTTCTCTGGGACATTGTTATTGAAATAAAAAAGGTTGAAATCCTACCTGCAGAAAACATTTTTGTTCTCTTTATTACAAGATTGACCATGATTTTGACGTGTTCCAGAAGGACGAGTTGAGTGGCATATTACGTCTACGCGACGTCCAACATTTTTTATGTCAAAAACAATGCCCTAGAGAAAAAACGTTGCTAAGATTTGATCCCTCTATCCCCCCCCCCCAAATTTGTACACGTTATTCGAGAACACCCTGCATATAATTTGTGAAGATTCAATTTAAAAATTCTAAAGTGTTTTTAAGTGTCACGTGGGAAAATAAAACGAACTAGAGTCGGAACTTAAACTAATAAAACTACGGATTTATTCAGAGTAAATACAGGGTGCGTTCACAAAGTTTCAAGACTGGTCTCAGAACAAAAAATTTATTAAACATTTTTGTACAGCGAAATAAAAGTCTTCGAAATATGATCCTTGGGCATCAACACAACGCTGCCAGCGTTTTTTCCATTGTTCATAGGCTCCCTGGAACTCTTCGCACGGAAGGCTGTCAAGGGACCTCGTCGAAACTGCCTGGACCGCTGGAATCCTGTCGAATCGCTTCCCTTAATTCGGGGGAACAGAAAAGTCGCTGGGAGCTACGTCGGGGCTGTAGGGTGGTTGGGTCAGTATTGCCATGTTGAACTTGGCCAAACCTTCGCCAGCGCGAGCGACGTGTGAGAGGGTGCATTGTCGTGGTGAAGAACCCAATTATCTTTGATCTCCTGGCGGACGCGGCGGACTCGATCCTTCAAGCGCCGGAGCATTTTCGACTGTAAATTTTTGACGCACTCTCCGAGTTTTCGACGGGGGTCACTGACACGCACTCACGCCACCAGCGTTTCGGAAATAACTGCCGCTGGTGCTCTTGGTTAGCTGACATCCCCCACTACTTCACCCTGTCGGTGGACGGTCTCCGCGCTCTCCCCTACTCAGGAAAAAATTAGTCTTGAAACTTTGTGAACGCAAGCGGTAATATGGTTTTCAAGAGGATGATTAAAAGTAATAAATAAGTCACTTCGGAATATCACCCATGCCCAGATTTCTTCGCAATGAATTGTTGCTGAAGAATCGGAAAACAGACGGATATACGAAATACTATGATACTATTTATGAGCGTTGCCTCGCGGGAACTGTGGAATGTCAAACGTATGCGAAATAAGTACGTAGGCAGAATGTCCAAGGAAAACGTTTGCACGCCTCATATCTAATGACAAACAAATAGACTGGCTGACAAAAAAGAAATGAAGCACCCAGAAGGAGCGGTTGAAAGAGAATGAAACGACATATGATGAAAGAACATGTGACTTTATTGTACCGATTACAATATGGGATGAAACAGGCAACGCCGTTGACAATATAGGCACCAGGTTAGTAGGGTGTGGCACCCCCTCTGGCCCCAATGCATGCCCTTAAGCGGTGCGGAATGGTGTCAAACAGCCTTTGGATCCTCTCCTGAGGCAAGCCAGTCCACAGTTGTTGTAACTGTTCCTCCAGATCCCGCAGGTTGGTACTGGGACGGAGTCGCCTTCCAATGCCTCCCCACACGTGTTCAATGATGGAGAGGTCCGAGAATCTTGCTGGCCACGGGAGGACCTCAACATGCTGTAGGCAGTCCATAGACACACGTGCTGCGTGTGGGCGTGCGTTATCTTGTTGGTACAATGGCCCAGGGTGGTGTGCCAGTAGGGGTAGGGCGTGCGGACGCAGCATGTCCGTGACGTATCGCTGTGCCGTCAAAGTCTGCCGAAGCACTATTAGAGGTTATCTGAACGCATATCCGATGGCTCTCCACACAATGATACCAGGGGTTACGCCTGTGTCTCTCCACAATATGGGAGGGTTGTGCCCTCTGCCCTCGAAGTCACCATGCGCGAACACGATGGTCATCGGAGGTCATGGAGAAGCGGGACTCATCACTAAACATGATGTGACGCCATTCGTCCTCTGTCCATGCCTCCCGGGTAAGGCACCACTCTAAACGCAGGCATTGGTGTTGTGATGTTAATGGCAACCGACGCATGGACCCTAATCCGGCGGATGCGAGTCAAGACACTGCGGGAATTCACGGGGCGTTATAGAGTCTCCAGTACATATTCGCGGATGACGGGTGCCGATGCCTTGGGATTCCTTAATGCTTGGAGCATCATACGACGGTCTTACCTTAGGGTGGTGTTTGTTGGTCGACTTGAAACTGCACGACGTGCATGGGTGCCCTCATGTACCCATTGATTCCAACATCGAGTCACTGTGACATCTAAATGGCCCATATACCTGGCAATTGCACGATACGACCAACCAGTCTCATGCAGTACCACAATATGGCCCCTGTCAAATGCTGTCAATTGGATGTCTAACGCGTCTGCGAGGCATCACGGTACTTTGTACAGTACAGTAGTCCTCTCTGAACATCTTGCGTAACTGTCGTTCTCACAGCAGTTGACTAGTAACAACTTATCAACAACATGGCGGTAACATTACAGATCCTTGTGAATCTATTCGTTTACTCACACATCAATGGTATGCATGTGCACCGAAATAGGATAATATTGGACCACTCCTTCTGGGTGCCTCACTTTTTTTGTCAGCCAGTGTACTAATGAGGACTGCAACGACGGGATCGATCAGTTAATCCAACCGAACGATAGCACTCACACAATCAAAAATGGTAGCACATAATTAGACACACAGGATGGTAACCCTACATGGGAACTTATTTTACAGCATGACTCTCATACCGTCGCACAAAACACTTACAGAGGTTGAATCAAAAGTAGTAGCCGACTCGGGAAGGGGATTTAGAGTTTGACGAATTCTGGGCGAAGACCATTTATCACAAGGGTATATGGCAGTTTATTAAGAGAAAAGAGTGGGACGAAACGTCAGTACGAATTTGAATGCCATAGACATTGTGCCACCTGCGTGGCAGAAAATTTGGTGATACGCGAGCTCCTTCGTCACTATTGGAAAGAAGGGGACCCTTGTGCGAGCAGCAGCCACCGAAATTTGTAGGATGGAAGGTCAGGGTGTGACCAATGAACGGACAGCACGGCGGTGATTCTCCCGCTTTTCGTCTAGAGACATGGGCCTGGAAGATGCTACAAGGAGAGGAAGATCCAAAGAAGTGGATGACGCAGCCCTATGGAAACAAGTGGGAGTCAACCCAGGCAGCACCACCCGTGGACTAGCGGCGGACATCAGGACATCACAATCGAGTGTGGTTCGACATCTGCACGCCATGGGAAAGGTCAACAGGAGCTGCCTATTGTGCCCCATGAGCTGACGCCCGCGCAAGCACAACAACGGGTGAAGGTGTGTCGTCAACTACTGGAAAAAATCGAGGTTCTACTACATCTTGCATACAGCCCCGACCTGGCACCTTCCGACTACCATCTCTTCCGGTCCATGGCGCACTTCCTGCGTGGACGGCGTTTCGCCAATGTCAGTGAGGTTGAAGACGCTGTG
The DNA here is from genome assembly GCA_023313115.1 of Rhysida immarginata. Taxonomy (NCBI): domain Eukaryota; kingdom Metazoa; phylum Arthropoda; class Chilopoda; order Scolopendromorpha; family Scolopendridae; genus Rhysida; species Rhysida immarginata. The sequence continues at coordinate 37,196 of JAHWFO010008373.1, forward strand.
CGTGACTTTTTCGCCCAGAACCGGAGGAGTGGTTTCGCGAGGGCATCCGCCAACTGCCTGTTCGTTGAATGAAGACCATCGAGCATGATGGACTCTACTTTGAAGATAGCAATGAGTGATTCCTGTCTGGTGCCATATAAAAGTTTGCGCGGTGATCGGCCACTACTTTTGACTCAACCTTTGTAAATGTGGAACACCTCCGAAGTACATACACATCACCAAATACGCGACTCTTCACGCTCTTGAAGAAGAAGAGACCTCGTTAGGCTCTTTTGCCATCTTATGTAGCGAAGCGATGCGCTTCCGAAGACACAGCCGGCCAGGTGGCCGAGAGGGCTAGGGCGTAGGCTTTCTGGTTCTCGAGTTCAGCTGGCTGTGGGTTCGAATCCCGCTGTAGGCATGGATGTTTTTGTGTTTGTCCCGGGCTGCGTACAGATATACCTTGTGTAAAAGGCGCAAAATGACCTTAATAGTCGACCCCAAAAATTCTAATAAACCAAACCAAACCTTCCAAAGACAAATCAGTTGAGCTCCTCGCTGGCCGACTTGAACGCCACTTAATCAGTCGCTTGAGGCTTGGCAGTACAGGAGAAATTCTACACAGCAAGATTGCAACAAAAGCTTAGTGAGATTTCCAGTTAAAGAGGGGGAGGGGATGGTGCCTGCCTGCACTAACCAACAATACTTCCTCGGCGTGAACTGCGCATTGACTAATGCTGCTTAAAATTAAGTCTTTTAACTAGAAAGTCAAACGTCCCCTCGAATGCTCAAGGATAATTTCCTCTGTTCCTCGTCAAAGGAGAATGGGAATATCCCAAGCAAACGAGTTGGAATGCTCGTAATCGAGCTAAACTCCGTGAACACCTTGGAGAATAGGTATTCACTCCCCCTGTGCTATTCGCAGTGTAAAACGGTCAAATTTGATAATTGGCAGATTTCTAGTTGCCAATAAATCACTGCTTTTTCACCCACACGGTTTTGTCACAATCCGAATTTACCTTGTTGGGTTGTGGTGGAACCGTTGTCGTGGTACGATTCATTCGTTGGCGCCGAGTATCGGGATGTGCCCCCCAACTCTTCAAACTTTTTATTCGCATGGGTTTCATGACTGGGTGCTAATATATAAATTTCTCTAACAGTAGAAATGATTTTCGTTCTTTATAGATGTCTTACTGGCATCGGACAACTCCTCCATTCAATTAACCATCCATGCGTAGTTGCCCTCCAAACTCGCACTCCGCTGCCCCTCTCAAGCGTCGTGGTCGTCGTGTTCAGCTTTCCGACAAGTCTTAGGCGAGGTAGGAAAATGGAGCAATTCTCGCTCGCATTTTGGAACTCCGTTCCCGAAGATTTAGGTCCGATATCCTTACCCTTTGGGGGTCGTTCAAAAATACGTCACACTGTTTTTGGCATTTTCAAACCCCCCAGTCCGCACATGTCACACGGTGTCACATTTTCCATACCCCCTCCCCCTTTTAAGATGTCACACCGTATAAGTTAACCCCCCTCCTCCTACAAACAAATAATCTTTGGATACTTCCAAATACCATAAACCCGTTTGGAGTAAGATTTTTATTGTTTTTTATGTGTAAATCAGTTAAAATTTGAAAAGTCTCATGAACTTATATAATGAAATTTCAGGTTTTTGCTTAGGTGTTAACAATTACGATTTTTGAAATTTGAATTAACTATCCAAAAAAAAAAATATTGCAAACATTCTAAGAAGCAGCTTTATTCATGACGTAGAAGTACAATCCAACTATATATAAAGGAGAACATGTGGGTTCGTCACGGAAACAGTTTTGCATTGTTGTTGCACGGTTAAGCATTGTTGGCGCTCACTTAAAGCACACGCCGGAACTGAAAAGCCACCTGACTATTATTGTCTGAGCAACAATTTTTATCATCATTCAATCACAAAACTATGAATAAAGGAGAAAATGTGAGTTGATCAAACGAAACAATTTGAATGAATTTAATTTGATAAAACTAATTACCGCGCAAACTGCGCGTGGGCCCCGTTCATTATTAATATATTATGAGAAATTGAGCTTCGACAACGCGATCATCACATGCACGTGCTCATGTTAACAATTTACTTATTGTTGACTCCTCACTATGAATCGATTGTTACATGACATGAATCTTGGTATTCTTTAAGGTCTCTCTTAGAGCACGTGCAATCGACTTGAAGGGGTCCACGAAAAAGCCTGAAAAGATGATATAGTCGAAATAAGAACTTGATGATGATATTGTGGAAAATAGAATTTGAAAAAGTTAATCCGTTTTTAAGTTAATCATGCAACGGTGGACGGGTAAGCGTACAGCCTAAACGTGCATTCTTATAAGTAGCTTTTAGTTAAAGCCCCTAATAAGAAAGCATTATTATCCTGTCCATTGTTAGGATTGGCGGTTGCAAATAGTCATTGTTTTGATTGTTACGTACAATAATTAAAATAAACATTACTGTGAAACTCAGAATCAGAGATCCTTAATACCAATGACGTATATTAAAGATAGACTCCGAATCCTATTGCTGTAACTTGAAGCAAATTGGGAAGCTCCATGCCCAGAACTGTCACGGCCGAAAGTGAGTGAAGATGATGCAAAACACATGGCTAAACACGAGAGTAGCTGATTAATAATTATTTCACACGCCGATCACGGACTGATAAGTTTATCTTTTCGTTTACTTTGTATTTGAAGTATTTTATTATATTTTATAAACAATTTTTCGATCATGGTTTCAATTTCAATTTCGTTTCGATTGTCTTTCAGTTACGTATTTACACTTTAGTTACGTATTTTTGATTTATTTTTGTGGAAAATGATTCCTGATCCTTTTTCTTGTTTGTTTGTACACTTGTACGCAGTTTAACTTTGAGGAATGGTTTTGAATTAATTATTCCTCAGGCCCAAAATCTTCAAAAACAAAGCAGCCAGCCAGGTAATTACTCCACGGCTCACTCCTGCCCAGAACTATCATGGCTCAATTTGCTTCACTTTTTGCCGCTGTTAACAATAAGATTCGGAGTCTGTCTTTAATATACGTCATTGCTTAATACTAACGAGATATGACAACCAATGTTGTTTGATGTATTGCGCAGATTTGTTTGAGCATATGTATTTTATCCCACTACACCAGATGTCTGCCTCAATTCTGACGTCATTGCGACGTCACGGCCAATTTTATGTCATAAACTGTTTTCATTTTATAAATCTGACTTTTAGTTTCGGTTTAATAACGGAAGTGTTAGACCAAGAGCACATGTCATTTATTCCTGGATACGCTTATAAATGTAAGCTGAATTTAAAAATGACCAAAAATTAACGATGTGCCGCGAGATATTGTTTAAACAACATGTTTTGTATTGTTCAAAGTCTATTAGCACAAAAACACTAAATTCTTAAAAATAAATTCTACGTTTAGTGTGCTAGATATCTGTTGTTCAATTTAAAAATTTGTTGGTTTCTTTTTAATTTTCAATTTAAAATATTCCAAATGTAAAAATGAAGTTAAATTATTTGAGATATTTTCATATTTTAGTTATATATCATAAAAACTATAAGAAATAATAACTTTATATAATTTTAAGTTTCTAAAATAATTTCATCATTAATTTTATTATTTCTCTGTATATGTGTATTATATAATTCACTTCGTTTCTAAAATGAATATGCTTGTAAATAATGAGTATTTATTAATTTTTAATTGCATTTTATTCATTTATTTATTACTTATTAAAATTTATTCTGAAATATTGTTAATTTCCTATTGTTATTTATTAATTTATGTATTAAATATATCTATTTTATTTCCTAAGATAGATGGCTTTCTTATTTAATCTAACAATAACACCAACAAATTTCTAATATTTTCTTTATTAATTCAATTCTTTATTTCAATGCCAACATTATTAAATAGATCAAAATTTGAAAGTAAAGGGTTTATGAATGCAATTTACGTCACTAAGCTATAAATTTGCGAAAAGAAGTGACGTCATTTATGCATGTTACGTAATGACGTCAGTTTCTCGCGATGCTCGCAGGAAACGATATCTGAACGATACTTTTGCTTTTTCCTACCACTCCCTCTGGTCGTGGCCTACGTGACAAAGGCCTGCTCATTCGCTATGAAATCGTGTAATCAGGGGCAGCTGCTGGAAGTGCTTCCTACTGGAGACCTCTACCGGCAAAAAGCGAACTGTTATGTCTTTCTGTCGGTAGAGGTCTCCAGTAGGAAGCACAAGCACGGCCTTCTAGAAAGCACAAGTACGATTTTTCTAGGAGGCCGTGGCGCAAGTCCTCAAGCAACGTTGCCAATTTGGCATTTTTTTTCATGCGCTTGTCCTTAGTTAGACATTATTAATAAAAACTAAACAATGCAGAAAACAATAAAAACATGGATAAGCGCTTTTAAAAAAAATACAATATAAATAATTATTATTAAAAACCTTTATTACCGGATAAAAATACAAGTACATACAATTTAATGTTCATAATAATCGGAATACCTTCTAATTTTATCTTGTAAAAAACTTCTTTTTACGAATTTTCAAATTTTGTATATTTATTTTTTTAAGTATTTTATTTGTAAACTCGACTTTCCAATATAAGCCAATAATGGCTTCTGTAAATGCCAGATTTTCTTTGTATATTTCATCAAATATTATTATTATTGTTATTAAAGTTGAGTAAATCTATGAGAATAGTTCCCAACTCCCATAAATGTCGTATGTGCTAAAGCCCTGACGTAATATGTGAAATGTTAATACTCTAAATTCCCTCTAGGTGTCGCCAGTAGGAAGCACATACTAATGCAGGAAAGCTCAACTTGACTTATTTCATTTGCTACCATTGTAGAGAAGACGAATGAGCAGGCCTTTATCTATCACGTAGGCCACGCTCTGGTGTAGTAGGAAAAAGCAAAAGCATCGTTCAGATATCATTTCCTGCTATCACGGAATTACAAAGGCAACAATGGAAAATGTGTTAATGTCATATCTCGTTAGTATTAAGGATCTCTGCTCAGAATGGTCAGAATTTTTTATTGATATAATAAGACACAGATAGCAAAGGTATTTTTTTGGTTTTTTAAAAATGTAGCGTCTCTTCATTGATAACATTGTTTTGACATTTGAGAAGCCATGTAATGGAACGTGAAATCATACAAATTTTATCACCATAGTATAATTAATCAGATGGAATAGATACTTAATCTACAGGGGGTTCCATAAGTTTTCATACATAGGAAAAATAAATATTTTTTTATGAAAACCATTTTGGTTTGTATATCAGGTCGTTGCATATCAAATGTCGGATTTCGAGGTGGGTTCCGCGCTTCAGCACGGTTTCCACGTTTAGTAGCAACAGTGTAGCAGGTACCCATAACAAAATGGTACATTCCCACAGATAAACCTATCAGCGACCAGCTGCCTGAAATTTGTATGTCTGCGATGATATTTAATAGCGTTTGAACCCAAGTGAAGATAGTCATGACCTCATACGAATTACGTGTTATAATGCATTACGAGTTCAGGTTGAATCACACGGCATCCAACGCCTCTCGAAACATCAATAAGGTATTCGGTGTAGGCACCATAAACGAACGTACTGTCCAACGTTGGTTCCGAAAATTCCGGGCGGGAGTGACGGACCTGGCAAATGAGCCACGCGGCAGACCGCCCAACGTGTTGAATGACGCTGATCTGAAGCGATCTGTGGAAGAGGACCCGTCAAAAACTGTTCCGGACCTTGCAGGGAATCATGCTGTATCAGCGTCGACTTTCAGTAGATACCTTAGGACCATCGGCAAGGTGAAAAAGCAGAACAAATGGGTCCCACATGAACTTACGGAAAACCAAAAAGAGCGTCGGCTGAAGCTGTGCAGGTGTGAATCTGGCTGGCCAAAAGTTTAGATCAAGCCGTGTTTGAAGAGAATTTCTAGAAGTTATCTTAGTAGAAATAGCTTTTGTTTTCATTATCGGTAAAAGTTATATCACATATTTCTTCTGTTAAATAGGCCAAAAAAGTAAAACTTAACCGTTAACAAATCAAAACTTTACATGATGATGGAATGAGCTTCGCAAAAATTGCAAAGCTGGTGAAACGCATTGAGTGTTTGTGTGAAGGTTGTATATCTATATTATAAAACGGGAAACTTTGAAAAACGCCCAAAATCGATATACTACGCAAAATAGATGCACGAACAGATCGTCGGATTCATTGTTTATCAAAAGACAATGGATATCTCATGCAGGCTCAGTAGCTAAAGAGTGGAGTGACCAGAATAAGTTGAAAAATCATCAGGCACTGACTAACGAGTTTAACTTCTTTGAAAGAATCGCCAGAGAGAAATCATTTCTATCACTAAAGATAAAAAAGCAAGGTTAGCATTTGGAAGAGAACATCTTCACTGGTCAGCAAAGCAATAGGGAAAATGTATTTTGGTCGGATGGATCCAAGTTCAATCTGTTTGACAACGCTGGCCAGTAGTATGTTAGCAGTTCTAAATTGGAAGAATTTCACCCAAGCTGCATTCAACCATCTGTTAAATATGGTGGCGGAAGTGTGATAGTTTGGGAATGTTTTTCAAGGCATGAGACATGTCTTCCCTATTCACGAAATAAATGGTAAAATGAACTAACTTGTTTATAAATTCATTATGAAAAATGTCGTGCTGCCTTATGCAGACGACCATACTGCTCTCACGGATGCTAATGATCATAACATAGGGGAGACCGGGGTTGGTTGTTAAAATATTTACTGTTTAATTTTTCATATTTTTTAAAATTACTTTGAAGAGATGGTTAAGTTAGGGGTTGGTTATTTTAAAAATTTTTTATTACATTTGCAGAGTGTCACAGCCTACCCCATCTAGGGGTTAGTTACAACACTCCTGGAATTAGTTGTTACAATTGTTTATTTGTGCTATATATTTAAAATACGGCATTTTCCAGAAAAAAAAACAAACATAGTTGACACAAGATCTTAAACAATATGAAAAAGGATAAGAAAAACTTGACATTCATTCGCGTCAATTTCTACCCACACATTTCTCATGTGCCCATTGCTTGCATACAGTGCATTGAATCCAAGGCACATACAATACATAAAGTAGCCTTACGAATAGGAGGTGCTTTTTTTTTCTTTTTGTTAGCTCTTGCCTATAAGTTTGCGTTTGCAACACTCTTTTCCGTTTATCTGTTTCTTGGCAATTCTTGCCTCCTCTTGTTTTTTCAGATTATTTCTTATAGGAATGTATGTTAACACTTCACATTTTCGTGTTTTTCGGCCTTTTCTACTTTGGATTCGCTTTCCAGCTTTAAGAAAACGGGCGAACATCAGAAGGACTCATATAAGACTTTCCCTCAAGAGATCGTCGCGGACCTGATTGCTTAGAACAGCCTGGTGAAACATAAACGTTTGCTTGTTCAGGTGATTCTAGTAGGCCAATCGAACTTCTATGTGTTTCTTCATAATTGGAGTTAGGCCTACGCGTGACAGAAGTCTTCTCAAGTAGATCAACATCAGGTTGATCAGAGGTACTATCAGATTGAATTGTGATAGGCCTACCAGAAGGCTGATCAGAGGTAGCATCAGATTGAGTTGGAGCAGTAGCAGCAGGGCAATTTCTATCAGTGACAAAATAGGGAAGGAAGTCATCATCTGTAAAGACAAAGCGATCAGTTGGGAATATTTCTGCAACTCTGAATCCTGCTTGGATGTTTGCTGATGTAGCAGCTAGAGGTAGGGACTTTGCCACCACCAAAAGTGTAACATCCTGCCCCGAGCACGTGTAACAACTAGCCCAATTCGGCCATAATTGATTTAGACCTCTCCCCCCCAGAGAACCACGTTAACCCTATCAAACTTCTGACCACGCATATTGTCAATGGAAAACCTATCTTTCAATCAGTCTAGTTGGCAGAAATCAACTCTTAATAGCCAGATAACAGATAAGATTTTTCTGGACGTGAAAATCCTAAGTTGACTACCCAAAATTTTAACAAAAATCTTACCATTAAGAAAAACGCATGCACGTTGTCCATACCAATGGAGGAAGAAGCATACTTCTTCTGTTTCACTTCTTACCGGCTTGCCATCTGTTGATCTATTTTTTACACTTATTGTAACAACCTCCCCCTGTAAAGGCTGATTCCCACTGGACGACAAGCACGGTAAAAATCAGCCGGTACGGTGGAGTTGCTATGGAAACGTAGCTCAAGGGCAACCGGTTTTGCCGTCTTGTGCCAGTACATAGAAAGTTCAGCATGCTGAACACTCTAGCCGTCTCTACCGTGCCATTGATGAAACCAGCCAATCACAGCAGAGCACATGAAACAAGAATGCTGGGATTGCTTTGGCCATGATCACGCTTCTTAGTGCAAATTAAAATGGCTGCAATCAACACCGAGTTGCTTATTGAAGAAGTTAGGAAGTATCCTGGGATATTTAATAATAAGATCTGAGAAGTTATGAGAGCTGTTATTCTATTGGTTTTTCGACTGCGAAGTGTAAACACTCCTGATTGGTTGAATGTTTAACTTTTACCGTTCAGTGAGAATGGTCATACTTTGTTGCCGTGAACGGTCATAACGGTTGTTTGGAATACCGGCTGATTTTTACCGTCCTTACCGTCCAGTGGGAATCAGCCTTAACAACTAACCCCGGTCTCCCCTACCGGTAAAGTCATCAAAAATGGTTTCAAGATCAGCATGAGCCTCGCAATAAAGTTGCATTATTGACGGCCATTCAAGATGTATGGAAACGAATCCCAAAAGATCGTTGTGAGCGTCTGGTGAATCTGTGCAAAGCAGGTGCCTTGCAGTCATTAAAAATTTTGGGCACTGAAGACACTAATAATTGTATGAACTTGTATACATACTGTAATAAATGTGCATTAAATGTATATTTTTAATTTAGTACTATGAAAAAGGTCCCCTTTTAAGTGATTTTAATTTACTGCAATCTTAAAGCTTGTAATACAATACAGACATTGGCCAATATTGTACATTTGAATAGTAAAATTATTGTCAGGGATGAAATGATGGATGTAGAAAAAAAGGACGCGACAAGTACCCTGGAGGAGGGGGAGAGTTTGTAGAAACGAAAAGGGTACAGAACGAAACTTTTAGAAAGACCTACGACAAATTAGGGAATGGCTGGAGTGGGAGGGGAATACGGAAAGATAATGATGCCTTTGCTAAGGTTAATGCCATTAGGGGTTAGGGAACTGAATTCCAAATGAGAAAAGACTCGAATTGCTTCTATGGAAGTTGTTGCGAAGAATGTAAAGACTAACGTCCTGTAAGGAATGGCCAGGGGAATTAAAGTGTTTAGCGACGGGTGTCAGCATTATTAAGGATGTCGAATTTGTGCATGGTGAATCTGGTACGTATGGTATTACCAGATTCTCCAATATACTGCTTCTGACAAACTTTGCAATGTAAGAGATATATTGTGCTAGAAGTGCAGGTCAGGTTCTGATTAATCTTGAGGATAAAGGGATGAAATGGAAATTTGTTAGTGTGTTTATTGACTTTGATTAAACAAACCTAATGAATGTCTTTTTTCCAAATTTTCTCCTACTTTAGATGCACTTTATTTGCCTCTACGCTATTTTCTTTCCACTTTCTGTTCAAATTGTCTGAATTTCCTATGAAGAGTGAAAAATATTTTAAAACGTTTTTGCCATGAGATTCTACTTAAACTCATTAAGAAAAACTACAAAAAATAAACTCCAATATTTTTTCACTTGTCAAATCAATTTCATATTTCAAGAACATTTATACCTTTGCTTATTTCAGTGACAGATGAGGAAGCTGTAAATATAGTGTCTCAACGTCTGCTAGAACGTGACTGTGTTACCAAGGGTTGGGTTTTGCGAGACTTTCCAGAAAATACCATGCAGGCTTATTTATTTTACAAAGCTGGATTTTTTCCAAATAGGTAAAAATCACAAACAAACACTTCTATTCCTACAATTATTGAAATAGTAATTTAAATTTTTTTCTTTAATCCACGATTGTATATTAGAGTTATATTTCTGGACCTTCCTGACCATGTTTGTTTATTACGTATACAAGATCGAAGAGTAGATCCAAAGACGGGTAATTGGTATCATCCAACATTCAATCCTGCCCCTACTACAGAAATTGCCAATCGCCTTGTATCTCACCCACGAGATCGTCTTGATCATTACCAAAAGCAATTGGCTCGTTATAGATGTCATGAAGACGTATTGTCGGACTTCTTTTCAATATCTCAACATTTAGATGCATCTAGAGATAGTTATGGCATATTTGAGCAGATCGAAAACATAATATTGCATCCTAATCCAAGAAAAATGGAGCCACTGGAAAATTTAATCCCGAAGCCAATTAAAAAGGAATCTTCCTTTGTACTCGTAAATTATCATGTCTATGCTTTAGATATTGATTTTGTAGATTTTGATTAAAATAAAGTGAATATCCTGCTAGATGAACTTTTTTGCTTAAATTACGTAGCCTCAAAAGACTTAAATATCTTTTTTTTTTTTGTTCAAAAGTTTAAAGCTCAAAAATTATTTGTAAGCTAATAATGGATCAAAAACATTCATATATTTGACTTTTGATTGGGCTATATTATTATAGATGTATGTAAGTAATCAATAAAAGTCATCTTTAGGAAAAATTAGTAGAAAAATTGGAAGTTGTAATTTTATATCTATTACTAATTTGTCAATAAATATTTTTTTTATATAATCCTACATAGTTAATCGAAAATGTGCAAAGAACGGAAGGAAATGGGAGAAGGGCCCGTTTGTTTGTGTCTGTCTATATTTAATAGCAACCACCTCCCAAAAAATTATAAGCATAATAAGCATAGAAGAAATATTTTTAAAAAAATCAATAAAAATATACACGATAACTAACATAAATTAGAAATAAAAATTGGCTAAATCAGAGTCTCTACAGGGATTCGATCCAAAAACCACTGCACTGTGACCGAAAGCAGAAACCTATCACAGTAGAAATATTTGAGATAGCCTTCATCTCTTTGAAAGAATTTGAATTTTATAGTTCACAACTGGAGATCGAGCTGAATTCAAAAAGTACAAATCCTTGTATTTAATCGCAAGTGTCCATCAAGCTTCCTTGTTTTATACGACTTGGAGTGATGACTGTAACTATTTTAATGTGAATATATGAACGGATATATATTAAGAGAAGGACGAGACACAAGCACCCTGGAATACAATAAATAATAAATATTAATTAAAAATACAAATTAGATAAAAAATAAGGTATAATAAACAAAAATAATTAATCTAAATCAAAATCAAAATAAAAAGCTGACGTTTCGGATAGAGCCTATCCTTTATCAAAGCAAAAGAGGATAATTCTCTAAAAGCAAAAAGAATATTAGAGAATTATCCTGAAGTTATG
>JAHWFO010008373.1:83624-126043 GCA_023313115.1 Rhysida immarginata
TTATTGTACAGGTTCAAGGGGTTTAAAATGGGGGTCAATAATATAAAAAAACAGTACAGAACAGAACAAACTTTTGCCAGATAGTGCTGCTTGCCTTCTCCTTTTCCATGCTTGGGTTTCATATTATAAACTTTTTTCATTGCCCTTTAGGGCATTTTTTTATAAACTAGTTAATGAAATGGACAACTGCACAGATGAGTTTGCACCTAAAATTTTACATTTACCAGAAATATGATTTCTAGCTGTTGAGATCTTTAATAGAATTTTGATTTAATTTTTAATATAAGGTTTTTTAATCCTTTTCTTAATAAAATCCTATAATTGCTTTTTTTAACGTTTGTTTCTATTTTATTTGATGGTTGATTAACATCAGTTTTACGTTTAAAAGAAGCTAATATTTTAACTCCTTATTTTTCGCGAAAATCAAATAAATTTTCAAATATAAATCCTTTCCTTTACTCAAATTACTCAGTATAAAGGAATCATTTTCTTTTATTTTCCCAAATCCAAGTCGAATTTCATTGCAATACGTGTTAATTCAATATACTTCATTCCCGCAAGTTTTTTCGCGCATTTGTCGCTAGGTAGCAACCTTGTTGTTTTTCGAGCCAACTCCTCACACTTTATTCTCTTATTTGGTCCACGGCATCTGTTATATGCATTTGCAATAAGATCGTCTTGTGTATTGACTGTAGTTTTATAAGCCTCACACTTTAACCAATACCAAAAGCAGAAATCCAAGGAAATAAGGCGTGGATTCCACATGAATAAAAAAATACCACAAAGCAGAAAACGTTTTGACATCGTTTCCTGCTTTCGTCTTTTTGCCCGACAGAAAATTCCTGTTTTTTTTTTTAAAATTTGGATTGAGTCATACCTTACAAAGGTAAGGGAATTTTTTTGTCGGGCACAAAGACGAAAGCAGGAAGTGAGGTCAAAAATTTTTCTGCTTTGTGGTTTCTGCCGTTGTTTTATGCATGTGGAAGCCACACCTTAGGTCGCGTGATCTTGGTGGCCAACTAACTGTTCCACCACAATTAGCAATTAAGGAAAATTGCATTTAAGTGTTCTCGCACACGTTTCATTCTATGAGAAGATGCTGCGTCGAGCCGAAAATACATTGTTTCATTTGTTCTGGAAGCGTATTTTGTAAAAATTCCAGGTAATTCTGCCCTGTCATACGATTTTCTAAAATAATGAGACCTATCCACATATAATTTCAAATACAGTGAGGGCCGCTTAATGTGATCACTTTGGGCCAAATTGATACAATAATCGTAGAAAAAAGAGGCATTGTGGGAAAAAAGAGGGATTACGGGAACTCTACATTACATTGCACAGTCTTTAAAATTGAACCAATCTTTATACAAGTGTAGTGACTGTAGAACTGTAAAGTAAATAAGAATACACGAATACTAATCAGTAATTTTGGGCAGCAGTGCCCATTGACTTAGAGGGAACTGAAAACTGGCTGTATTAGCGGAATTCGGGAGCCAATCCAAATATTGAAAACTAAGGAAAAAATTTGAAAAATATATCCGAAGTTTTGATCACAATAAAATGGCGTATTTAGTATGTATTTAGATACAAGCGTTCCGTACCAAGAAAAAATGATAACAATAACCGATTGATACATTAACCGTGATTACATTAAGCGGTGCCCACAATAGCTGCATTTCAGAAACCATTAATAAATGACTACAGATTTATACAAACTTTTTTACTTACAATAACTCATTCTTTAGCCACGTGAAATATTGATCTTCCCTCCCGGGATACTCTGTATATCATATCGAAATTTAAATCGAGGTGAATTAATTTTTCTGTAATTAAAACTTTTAAAAAGGGAAAACAGACAATTTTATTCTATAAAATTAAGATTTAAACTCATAATTATGAAGAAGAAAGTTTCCTTAACACACAAGATTAAATAATAACTTTCATTTAATGAACTAACTATTACAAGAATAACGAAAACATATGTGTGCCGATTAAAATCTCAGTACTCAAGGGGTATCAAAATACGTTTATATACTTTGAAGTTCCTCACACCAAAACAGTCCATATACAGTATATGAGGTCCGGTAAGAAGTTTCCCTGTCAAAACTCCCCTGGTCAAAATATCCGTATGCCAAAATTTCTGCGTACCAAAAAATCCCCAGTTAAACATCCCCGGTTGCCTGGAAGATATTCACCTCGTATCAGAGTTATCATTCATTTTCAGAATCAAATTAAATAACTATCTAAAGTTATTGGACAAAATTGCTTACATAGAAGAAATTAAAGGCACTTGGAGACAGGGTGTGAAAAAGTTAATTCGTTTTCAAGTTATCGTAATAAATAATAAGCTCCCTACGAAAAATATTTTTTTTGATTTAGTTTCCGATCTCCCCTTTCAATAATCTACACGTGCTCCTGCACGCGCAACCTCTCATTAACGTTTAGAGCACGAGCAGAGCCGAACCGATGTGCTTAGCACGCGTTTTCCCCAATGCAAGGATAATTCATCTCTTCCAGCAATAATTCACGCGCTCTCTCCATTGGACCGCATTGCATTGTCGGCCTTGTGTCTACAACGGACGGACGGAATGACGGACGGACAGCTGAACAAGCCGATCATTTAAGTACTTTTCTACGAAAATGTGCTAAAAACGATTGTAGCAAAAAAGTAGGACGAGACACAAAAGGCTTGGAATAAACCAAAATTGAAAACAGACTGGCAAGACCCTGAAAACAAATGATGTTTCGTATAGAGACTACACTTTGTCAAACATTTAAGAAGAAGAAGTGCATCCTTATCTCTTTTTTTTTTTTTTTTTTTTTTTAGCCAATCCCTTCCATCCCTCCCTGGCGTCGGCCCTGCCCTATAGTGTCTGTATAGGGACACCTTCCAACGCCCTTTTTATTGTAAGAACTAGGAGGTTTATTTCTAAATATTTATGCCCTTTCTATTATCTTTTATTTTATTATTTTAATTTTTATTTTAAACTAGCTGACCCGGCAAACTTCGTACCGCCTTACAGTCAATGAATGTCGTGTTAACTTTTAGCTAAACTTAATGTAATAAAATGAATACAAAAAATTTATTAAGTTCAATAGTTTATTAGGATAATATATATAAAGAAAATAAAAATTCAATAAAAGTGCAAAAATTAAGTATTTCAATGGCGTGTCAGCAAGACATTTGCTTTATTGAAGCTATGTTTTTTGCTGCATGGGTTGCACTCGGGTTGATTCTCTTCAGTGAAGCACCTTGTGATATGCGACATTTTTCGTTTTGTTATCAGGCGCAAGAACAAATAAAGCGGATGGTTTGCCGACACGTGAACATGCCACGTATAATAGACCATGAGAAAAACATGCATTTTCTAGATTCAGACCACAAACACTCAGGGATTGGTCTTGTGATTTGTTAATCGTCATGGTGAATGCAAGACGAATCGGAAATTGAATTCGTTTAAACTCAAAGGGCATATCGGTTGGGATCATCGGAATCCTCGGAATGAGAACTTCCTCACCTTTGAATTTTCCTTTGAGTAGACTATCGTCGCGTGAATCACATTGATCATCAGTTTTCTTATCACCAAACGCGTTCTATTGCATAGTTTTGGTTGGTTTAGATTTCGAAGCATGATGACTAGCGAGCCAACCTTCAGTTGTAAATTGTGCGCTGGTAAGCCAGGCACATCCAAGGAGTTTAAAAATTCAGTTGGATAGTTGGTGGCTTCGTCTTCGTTTGTTACACAGTCAATAGATTTGAATGAATGCAGAGTACCAACGATTTGATTCTGAATTACGAAGTTTAAGTTATCCACATCTTTGTTCTTAGCCGCCAAAATTGCTCGCTCACTCAACTATTTGTTATTTTTGTGGTTAGCAATGATGTTCGGGAATACTTTGTTGATGAGCTCGATTGCAAAAATTCGGAGGAAATGAAATCAATCCGCTCGATTCGTCGACAGGAACACGGCCATTACCGATAGTCAACAATTGCTTGGAGAAATCTTCAGCAGATGAATCGTTCAGCAATGCAACTCTCATGTTTGCTGCCAGCTGAAGTTTCTTCACATAGCGCCACAGATTTGATGATTTGAGGCAAGCGTTTATTTCATCGGCAGCAGTCGATCTTGGAATGACTGGCAGTGTTTGGCGGAAATCGCCAGACAGTAAAATCATTGCGCCTCCAAAACATCTGAGTCATTGCGCAGATCTTTCAATGTTCGGTCAAGTGCTTCCAATGCGCGTTTGTGCGCCATTGTGCATTCGTCCCAGATGATGATTTTTAGATGCTACTAAAACTTTGGCCATTGCGGAGTGTTTCGCAATGTTACATATCGGTTGTTCAGTGGTTTGAAGGTTTAACGGCAATTTTAACGCTGAATGAGCCGTACGGCATCCTTCTAACAATGTGGCCGCTATTCCAGAAGAAGCAACTGCTACCGCATTGTCGGATCTCGCACGAACAGTGGACAAAATCAATGACATGAGGAATGTCTTCCCAGTTCTACCGTCTTCCGCAATTGACAGCTCACGTCACATCAATAATGACAAATAAGCTATGAGCGTTCATGACAAAGAAAAAAAAGAAAACAAATAAGAGAAAAAAATCGTCCTATTGTTTACATCGACGAAACATGGATCGACTCAAATTTGGCTGTTTGACCCTCACTACTGAATAGATTCATCTGCAACTGCAGCGACACCAACAAACACATTAAGCAACTCAGCGGTCTTCTCGTGGCGTGCGGACAGTATATAGTGCAACCCCTCCCCCCCCCTTTTCCGTCAATTTTTCCGATATTTTAATAATTATTTTGCTATTCGGGGCGGAGACGAACCCAACAAACCAGAGATCATTAAAATAGGACCAGCCGTTCTTGAGTTATAAATGGTGTAACTAACCCGACTTTGTTTTATGTATATAGATTGTATCAAATAAATGCCTGGTAGACCGATGAGTAGGGTTACATAAATTCAAGATACAATCTATACAGGGTGATTCTGAAAAAGTGTGCATAACTGTAAGCAATGACAGAGGTGACCAGAATGAACATTTTCTTTTAATACAATGTGGGTCCGAATTTGAACGCTAACTTAGATATGAACAGAAATAAAAATGCCGCCACCAAGATCAACAAGTTAATAACTCAGGTTTTGCAACACCTAGAATAATGAATTTTGGAAGAATAATAGGGTACATAAAACTGTGGATACCGTTAAAATTTGATCGCATTTCAACGAGTAGTTTCCGAGTTAGGCAATCAACATTGTAACAGTGCTCACATGTGAGTACTAATCAACGCGTGTTACGAAGTTGACTACGTAACTCAGAAACTACTCGTTGGAATTCGATCAAATTTTAACTGTACACACAGTTTTATGTACCTTATTATACCACCAAATTTCATCATCCTAGATCTTATAAAACCTGAGTTATTAACATGTTGATCTTGGTGGCGGCATTTTTATTTCTGTTCATATCTCAGTTAGCGTTCAAATTCGGAAATATGTTCACCCATACTACCTCCCCTAGAAGTTTGTACAATGAATTCTGAATCACCCTGTATATAAAAGAGGCCATCCACTGACTGTCTCACTGACTCATCATCGCACAGCAAAATCTACTGGGACGACCGATTCGAAATTCGGTGGGGTCATAGGACGGATAGCGTAAGGGCGTGCTAAGACGGTTTTTTTTCGAAATTCGGACCCACTGCCCTCCCAGGGGGGGCAGAAAGGAGTTGCACATTCGGTCGCCTGGCCCCGCCCCCAATGAATGCAGATCTTCGAAATTTTGCAAGAAGGTTTCTAGCTACCGTGCCAAGAAAGCAATTTCCCCGATTTTCGATATTCGAATTTTAAGGTTGCGAAAACTGAAAAAAAAAACGATTTTTGCGAACATTTTCTGATATTTTGATGCAACTTCGCGGAAAAAACAGATACAGCAACGCAACTCAGAGGGAAGCTTCTCGGAGATATTTCCAATAAAACAATTTCTGTGTTTTTCGATTTTTGCTTTGTGAAGGGGGCCAGGGGGGGCCTAAAGATTGATCCCCCGTTTTGTATTTTTGCCGCCTAACTCCAATGCGGAAATGCAGAGAGCTTCAAAATTGCGCACGAGGATGTAAGAGACGTACATAAAAAGGGAGCATTCGTTGGTTTTTGAAAATCGATTTTAAGGAGGGCAGAAATCCAAAAAAATCCGAAAGTTGGCCTAATTTTGACGTTCGCGTCTGGTCAACCTCATTCTGTGGCAAATTCACGTACGACTTAGATATTTGGAGCAAAAATAGTTCACATAATTTGCAAAAAAATAATTTCTGCTTTTTTTTTCATATTTTACCCCTTTGCCCCTCCGTAAAAATATGCGATTCCTTGCAGTTTTTCCAGTATTTCGTGAGTAAAAATAGGTCTAGATTAATGAAATTTGGTACGATGATGACCATTAACGAGATAAACTGTCTGCTTAGTTTATTTTTTGATTATCTGGATCCAATTTTCCGGTATTTTATGTTTTCCGGATTTTTACCGGATTTTTTTGGTTTTAATAAATTAACATAAAAAACCTAAAATCGCATGTTGAAAGTTTAGTCTTTACATTGGTCATAAATTATGGATTTTGTTCTTTGATTTAAAATTTATTTCAAGTATCTAGGGCTATTTTTCGATTTATTATGAGCCAGCTGATATACCCGGCGTTGCTCGGGCTCTTTTTGATGAAATTTTTAAATTTCTGAATGTGTATATACAGAAAAAAATGAACATTATTCTCCACCTTTTTTCTCCGGCACTGCGTCAAACTCACTTAGTTATAGACAACATTCCAAAATGAACGAAGTCCAACTACTAAAGGGCCGGTGGTTGGAGAGGCCATCCATAGGGAGCATTTTAAAAGAATTCTTTTAGATTCTTTAATATGAATTTTTACTATATTAATTCAAGCTAATTTCATGTGTTCATTTTTTCTGTATATTCACATTCAGATATTTCAAAAGTTCATCAAAAAAGAGCCCGAGAAAGGCCGGATATATCAGCTAATTATTTAATAAAATGGATCACACAACACAATTTATATAAATTTAAAATAACTGTGAAGTTTTCGCATTTCATCAGCTATGTTGCTTGACTGAAGCCAAAATTAAAAAGCAAGAAATTAGAAGACAATCATGCTGGTATCTAATTTCCGGTGTAGCAGTGGTAGTTGGGAGAGCAAGCAGATACCCGTGAGAAAGCAGAAAGAGAGGAAAAATCCACGAAATGAACTGAAATAAGCGCCGGAGCGGTTATTAAAGGTCCGGCGCTTATTTGTAAAAATTAGCTAGACCCCCAGGCGCTTAATGCAGGCGGGCCGGTATTTCAGGTCTAGCGTTAAATTCAGTATTTATGGTAATTGTACTAATAAGTTGAGAGATATTTGAGTTGGAAAATTAGAAGTGTTACATCGTACGGATGCCAAAAATTGATGGAGTAGCAGATAGGATAATAGGTAGGTCGTTAATAAAAAAAATTGGAAAGTAAAGTTTCGAATCAAGATAGAGGATGATTTGTTGAAGATGTTTAAATACGGGTGATTAGCAAATCGACCAGCCAAGAGAGGGGAGAACCACGTATATTAAAGAAAGTAGACAATTTGAAGAGCAGAACGTGGAGAAGAATAGAGTCAAAAGCCTTTGTGTAATCAATAAATAGAGAAGCCACGAATTTATTCGCAGACATTGCGGATGACACAAATTTTACGAGGATTGGGGCATAAGTCATGGCAACTATTTTTTTTTTTTGTGAGAATTCGACCGTGGGTGGAAAATGCGAAATATATAGATGAAAGGACAAGGAATGGAGGAAATGTACGGACATTTAGCAACACGGAAATATTTTGCTCTTCATGTTTATTAAGGTAGTTGATATAACATTACAACTTTCATGTTCCAGAATCATTACAGCACACATACCCGTTCTGAAGGGCCTCAAAGTAGTCCCCTGAACGTTCACGGTACGCTGCCAACGATGTGACAGGCGCCCATATCATCTGCTTCACCATTTCTCTCACCATGTGGAAATCTGGTCATCTCCTGTTGCACAATACGGGTATTTGCAATGTCCATTTGTGTCCGAAGCTGTCTACCACGTAATGGTTCCTTACCGTCCGTATAAGATCAAAATCACATGGAGAAAAGTCCGGAGAGTATAGTGGGTGCTCCAATTCTTACCAAAGCCAGCGGAGACCAGCTATATTGATATACGAGCGTTGTACAACTCGGGTTACATCCATCCTGCACGGCGGTTGACTAAGAACTGATTTAACATTGTTCTCTATGGAACAAAAGGAAATCACAGGGCCATCTGGTGTTATGGAAATATACTATGAATGAACAGTTTCCTCGAGACATATGACATTTTGTGATACCATCCCTTAGCTATGAGAAAAAAAATAGTTGCCATGACTTATGCCCCAACCCTCGTATAAGTTCAAAACAAGCGGTATCAACGCTACGATTCGGGAAAAAAGCGTGTTGAGACTAGGTTATTAATTTGTTTGAATAAATAAATTGCGATAAACGATTAAATAATAGTTTCTCAAATATTTTTGAGAAAACCGGTAACGTGGATATCGGGCAATAATTGTGATAGTCGTTTGGGTCACCGTTTTTGAAAAGAGGGGTAATCTTGGCTATCTTGAGTCTGTTTGGGTAGTGACGGGTAATAAGAGATTGGTTAAAAATATGGGCCAACGGTGGACCGAGAGCATGGCTAGTCGCAATTATAATATCAGATAGGACACAATAGGGTCTAAGATTGAAGATGAACATGGTAAGAGAATGTTAACTATGTTCTCCGCCGACGAACTAACGCCTTATCAAGCTTTCGTCCCATCTCTCTTCCGAGCCAAATGTTTCTACTCCTTCCAATCTTCTTCTCACTCGCGCTCGAACCCGCTCATCCGCTCACGTCATTAAGTTCGTTTCCTTGGGAACGCATTTCTCCTATAAAACGTTCTTGATTCTCGCTTGTATTTTGGAAATCCACCTAACAGTTCTGTAGTAGCAAATAACTGAAGAACCACTTTAATAACTTTGTCTGCCGATAGTAAAGCAGTGGTCAATTGCAGAATAAGTATCGTAAAAGAGTGAGTAGTGCGTTTAGGAAGAGGTTGTGGAAGTCAAACCTGCTCTAGAAATTGGGCCCGTTAGTGAATTTAAACTAGTTGAAGATTTCGAGAAGTCGATATTGAAGTCACCAACGAGTATAATAGATTTGTTTAGAATTTGGAGATCCAAGAGTAGTGTGGATAAATAAGAAGTAAAAGATGAGAAGTTGACCGACGGAGGGCGGTAAACTGAAACAATAAGATGCTTATTGTTTATAATAACTGTTAATATCTCCCAAACGTTGGTAATGGTAGTAAAAGTTGCATATGTAGAGCAATGTAAAGAATTCGATGTATAACTAACAATACCGCCATATTTTTTGTTAGTTCGATGAATTGCAAAGGAATTGTTGTTGTTTATGTCAGGTACTTCGGAAGAAGAGTGAGTCCAAGTCTCAGTAAAAATAATATGTAGTTGAACGTCAATTGTACATAAATTAGCAAATATATAAAAAAAAGTTTGCCTTTAAAATGCGGATATTTGTATAAAACAAATAAAGATGGGATTTGGATTGGTCAGATGAGATACAATTGAGAAGAGAATTAAGGTATTCAAGGGTATAGGATGGTCAAAGGAGACCATGAAGTAATATTTGAGAACAATAGTGAAAAAAAGAAAGTGGTAAATAATTGAATAAAGAAGAAAGTTTAAAAATAATAACTAAAGGGTCCAGAGGTTAGTATTAATAAAATATACATGTAACATGTGCTTAAGATTAATAAAAATAAATTAAATTGGAAATAAATAAAATAAAAATGGTAGATAAGATTAAGCGAGGAATAAAACTTACATTTCTCAAGTAACTCATATCGTTGAGTTTAAATAACTAATGAAATAGTTCTGGAGGTTGCAGAATGTAAGATAACAGATTCAAAATACATGATAGAACAGTTTTTTATTAGAAGGAAATCATCGGTACTGCACAGTGTAATTACTTTAACCTCAGAGGTTTTGGTAAGTACTCGTCTATCGTAGCTCTGTGCGTTTCTTGGTCCGAATTTGTGTTTCGCGGCTCGTAGTAGGCGATAACGTACAGATGTTAAATCTTCTACTATGATGTAGGGTGAGCCGCGAAGATTTATAGATCATTGGTCGGAATGATGATGTCGAACGTGCTCCCAATCTGTGAATAACAAGAAAATCTGAAGCTTTCACACACGGAGAAAATCAAGTTTGGAACTGATCAGTTTTGATATCTTGGAAGATAGGTTCTCAGCCGGGTCCTCAGGGACATTAAAAATCTGAATATTTATTCTCCGTGTGTGTTGTTCAAATCATCAACTTGTCTTTTAATATTATCCAAATAGTTAGGCTCAGTGAGGAGGAGGGATGATTCTATTCTCTAGAACTTGGATTTTAGTAGGTTAGCTTGAGGTTTCATTTCGTCTAGACAACTTTTGAAAGAATCCATTTTTGCGTCATGTTGAGAGATCTGGGAAGATAAAATACTTAGTTTAGAGTCGAGTTTATCCAGTAGTTTATCCATAATTAAATTTGCAAGGCGATCTAGCGTAAAAGAATAGGAAAAATAGGATTGGGGACTTTTATCTATCACTGACAGAATGGTTTCGTCAGTAACTGACTTGCCAGGCGAATACATTGGCCAAGAGCGGGTGTTAGGCTTCTTTACTGTTTACTGGTTATAACTGCAAATTCGTCAATATGTAGATAAGGTTAATCAGTGACATGGCATCAAAAAACCTATTAATTACTATATCCCCGTACTCGCCCGATCTGTCACCATGGAATTTCAATTTGATAGCGAAATTAAAAGCTCCATTGCGTGAAAGACGCTTCAAAACACGAGAAGAAACGGCCAATATCACCAGATTGGACAAAGGAGGAGCCGTTGGTATTCGTCGCCGTCCTCATCGTTGGCAGCGGACGGTTAATTGCCCTGGAGATTACTTCGAAGGTCTTAATGCGTTCATAATGTATTAACGTGCAGACTATTGTGTTCAACATTATTACGGTAGATGAATTTTATTTGATTTTACTCTTTTCCCTTGTCTAACAGACATTATCGGTAAAGCACATTGTGTATTTTCATAAGCCACTGAATAGTTTGGTTGCTCCAACTGAAGTACATGTAGCGCCATACGGGTATGAGATAGGACACACATTGCTTAATAAAACATGTTTGTTTTAGTATCCTCTATCTACCACATTCTTCTGTAACATAAGTTCTGAATCACGCTGTATAATAGCGCGGGGTGCGCACTTCTAATGAAGTGGGGGAAATCTTTCTACTTATTGTCGTTTTGGGTAAAAGGAGAAAATGCGGATATTGTACACTTTTTGATATGGGTAATGGGGTCAAAAGTTTGGTTCCTAAAAACACATTGAAAAATTAATGTTTTCATAAAACATGTAAAACCAAATTAATACTCAAAGAAACATTAACTGTAAACTGCAATTGAATTCTAAATGAAAAAAAATTGGCTAGATATTAAATTTAATTGAACTACAATGAAATCATTTTTAAACAAGTTAAACACAAACAAAACAAAAACAAAAAACCTCTATAGGAACCGAATGTGCAATGAAAAGTTCACTTTAATTCAACAGAAAACATCTCTTCTAGAGCAGGCTTCATGTGCCCACAATCCGCACAAATAAATCATATATCAGCCCCCCGCCATCATCTTCATGCTCCACATCACCAGAATATTGTGTCTCATCTGCATCAGACTTAATGACTGCGATTATTCCAAGAGTAAGCAATATTTGTAAACTTAAAAACAAAATAACTGTCTATGCAACATTTAAAATAAATGTGCGATTAAAATTACCCACATCATAGTAAAGTTTATGGTGGGTAAGAATTCCTGAAGTGGGCCCCTCAAAAACAAACATGTGAAATTTAAAACTTTTATTGAAATTTGGTAGTACCTAATGGGGTATTAAAATTCCCAAAATATTTTTGAAAAATTTGCATTTGTTAAAAAGTTATAAACAAATACATGTTTTTGGTACTTTTTGTTTAAAAAATCATATCCCAAGCTAATTTTATCAAATCTCTTTGAAATTTTAAAGATAACAAGTAAAACGTATATATTTCAGAACAAAACATAAAAGAATGAGAAAAAAAATTTTTGTGTAAAGAAAAATAAATTTTAATAAAAAAAAATGAATATTTTTTAATGTTCTCAATCGATTTCAACAATTTTGAAAAAACACATTGAATCGGTATTTAATAACGATTTAGAATTTGAAAAAAAATTTTGGTGATCTCCCAAATTCCAATAATATGCAGTGTATGGCGAACAGTGCGTTCAGAGATCATTTGAGAGGATCGTTGATAAAGATCTGCAGTAATTTGATGCGCTGTTGCCTTCTGTTGTCTTGTAGCAGTCTTGCCACTCTCCTTTCTGCCCGAACATTGACTAGTCGTTGACGGTCACAACTGGCACGTTCAGACCCAGTTTTCCGGCAGACAGTTCAGTCTGTAACAATTTAACAGTAGCTGCTCTTGAACATTTAACGAATCCAGCCGTTTTGATGATAATAGCTCCATGGTCCCGGGCGCCAAAAATCATCAAAGGATGTTAAATCGCGTCGTTTACCTATAATCTTCTGAAACAAATCACTTCCAATGTTGTGGTAAACAACCTGCTTGCCTATTTACATTAGTCGGCTCTTTAGCAACTTCAGTGCGAAATCATAGCTAATTTGCCTACAAACATCAGGTGGTGATAATAATCTGACCACTCAGAGTAAACACTTCCTAGTATAGATCTTACTACACCCTTGTACAACGCTTTAACAATACAAATATCATTGATATCAGCGTCAATCAGTCGTCTATAGTTAGACCAGTCTGTCAGTATAAGTTCACATTCGTTAAAGAGTTAACATTTCAAAAAATTGCAACTTATAACACCATATTTTTGAAGTTTTAAATTTGTCCTACAATGATTACACAGCAGGAAGTCTTTCACACTGGGCTGATGAAAGTGATGAAGCTAAGATATCACACTTCTGTTACGTGGGTGCTTCAAGTCCTTCTCAAAACAAAATCTATCACAAACATTACACGAATATCCAAATTCATTGTTTATGAATATAAAACGAAATATGAATTCAGCATCCCAAATTGTCACATATATATCGCTCCGTACTTAAATCGCATTTGATGAAGATGCTGCTAAGTTGACTGTTATGGCTCATTATAGACCTCCATGGGTTGGATTTTATCACTCGGTGTTGAAACGTTTATATCATCAGATATGTTATTTGTGTCGAACTGAGTAGTGGAAGTTATTGGCGCATTCGTATCGGGCTATAATTCACTTTGGCGGCGGCACGACTCAACTCACTCGTTCCTGCTGAGCCCGTAGAACGTTCAACATCGGACATCTGCGTCGTCATGGATTCCCCATCTCTCGATCTGTTTACCTGTGACATTTTCTATAATTTTTCTGGCGTTTATTATGCATAAACTTGGAAATTCTGTAATTTTTGCAAAATTTCCACAATTCCAAAGCCGATATTTTAGATACGTGTACTATTAAATACTCAGGTTTAATTTTTAAGCTATTTTATAAAGCGCGCAAAAAGATAAAACAAATGACACCTAAAATGTCGTGCTATCACAAAGGTAGCCGGAGCTAGACTAAATTAATCTCCGCCAGAGAGCAGAGTTTCTGACTCAACTTTGTACTTCGATTGCATCAGCCGATGACGTCAGCAGAAGTCGGTCAAAGTCTAAAGCATGCTTTGTTTTATATACTATCGAATGCAATTTCATTCAATTTTCTATCATTAATAGTTTTGACATTATTAAGGTTTTCGTGATCAACAGTTTTTGTGAGATTCTCGATTTAAGCGTGGCATCCCAGTATCGAAACGTAAGACATATCTAGGTCAAAAAGAAAATTGTATTTTTCAATAAGAAGAAGCTCTTCATGCCGTTTATATTATGTTTGGAGCTTTATTTTTCTACCATTTCTTCATTTTTTCATTATAAAATTAATTATTTTAAAAAATGCGCAGCCCAGATCCATAAAAAATTTATTAAATATATCCTTTCAACACCCCCCCCCCCCCTCCTGTCTGAATTTCTAAAAAAAAAAAAAATTGACGTGGGGGGGTATCTTGGGGGAGGAAATAGTAAATAACTCCAAAACGGCTCTTCACAGCCAAACAAGTCATTTATAACAAGAAAAGTCGTCTTAATGAGAGGAGTACGTATATGCCGAGTTTATTGAGTTTGGTTCGATCGTTTGAACACTACAGCCATTTTTTAATTTTTAGAAAAAAATTAATATCTCGAGAAAGGCTTACCCAATTGACATAAAATATACGCTAAGGCACAATCTAAGGAACCCTTTAAGTATGTATAACTTTTTTTTTAGTGTTCGTTAGCTGCACAAAATGGGTCACATACGTACATACATACGTAAAGACGGAAAATTTTTTATTCAAAATTTCAACATATCTTTACGAATCATGAGTTTTTAAGTTGATTTCAGCAAAAAAAAAATTGAGTATCTGAAACGAACACAAAGGCCCTTCACTCTTAGAGAGTGGTAGGCCAATAAAACAAAATTTCAATCATCTAAAAAGAATCGTATATTGATAAATAATACCGTATAGATTTGGGCGAATTTGCATTCATCCTCACTTAAGAAGTAAAATGGAACATTCAAATCTTCTTTCAATTGGATGGCTGTAAATACAAGTAGACCAAGTCGCATTTTAACATTCATAGTACGAATGGTTGGTCGAAAAGTAATGCCTCCATTCTAACTATTTTTATTTGTTAACCGATTTTCAAAATTCTAATTGTACCTGATACTTACACTTGTCCTCTAAGCAATGCACTATTTACTTTTCGACATAGACCCCATCCCTTTCCACGCATTGTGCCAACGCGTGACTAGTCTGGTGAAGCCGTCGGAGAGGAATTCCGGGGTTGTTGTCGTTCGAAACCCGCAGTGGCATGGATGTTTGCGTTTGCCTTCCCCACTAAACCTTTCCAGCCAACGCCTCCTAAAGAAGAAAGCCTGGGCACTGATGACGTCTGAAATCAAGGCTTTAGTGATTAATAATCATATAGCAATTGATTAACGAATAATGAATAACGATTAATGATTAAAAGTATTATTTTAATCATGAATAATGATTTATGATTAATTTTATTGTAAAATGTAAATGATTAATGATTAATGACTACTTTTATTCATTAATATAAACGAATAATGAATAATGATTAATAATTGAATAATATAAATGAATAATGATTAATTATTAAATAATATAAATATATAAATGAATATTTTAAAGAATTCATTTTAAAGAATTTTAAAAGTGATAATTAATGTTTAATTTTATTAGTATTACTGATTAAAGTTTAAATTTCCTTAAGGCTAACCGCACACTACGGATAAAGTATCGGCCGATAGTTTAGGCTGGTTGGGTTGCATTCGCGCACACAAGGAAAACTAAATTATTTGATTGGCTGTTAGTGCGTAGACTGTCGGATATAATCGACCGATTGCTTAACTTAGCTTAATTACAATAAATCAATGCATCTATAAACAGGTAATTGCCTTGTATTCTTTTCGCCTCGGAATCGAATTGACTCCATTCAGTCATTAATTAATGACATTGCCGAACTTTTGTATTTATAAAAAATAGTGGTGATAGTTGACGCCAAGATTTTGCACTGCAAAAGAGCTAATCTTTTCTCTTTGTAGGCTATGAATGAATGAATGAACTGTAAGGGGTGGTTACCATGAAACCAAAGTGGTTATACTAGAAACCGAAGTTGTTATACTAGAAACCTGAGCACTGCTCTCTGAGTCTATTGTACTATCCCCAGTAACGACTGCTACAGGAAACAGTAGCAGCCGGGACCGACGGCTTAACGTGCCCTCCGAAGCACGGGGGGCAATGGACATTTCCAGGTGGTCACCCAACCTGTGATTAACTGCGCCCAAGTTTGCTTAACTCCACCATTGCATTAAGCAAGGCGAGACAACTGGGCTACGGCTGCCCCCCTTTGTAGGCTATGGCACTGCCCACTGCACACCGCTGTAGTCGACGAGTGTGCGCCCTCGCATAGTACACCATATTGAATAAGCAGTCTGCCGATAGTTGACCGACTTTACAGTTGTAAGGGAATCGGGAAGCCCATCCAACTGTTACTCGGTCGATCTATCGGTCGACTAGAATCCCTTGAGTGTACGCACTCACGTTAGTCTTCATGCTGACTAAGCAACCAATTAAACTGTCGGCCGATCAAAAGTTTGTAGTGAGCGGTAGCCTAACTCTAATTAAATTCTTGAAAAGATTTGGCCTCTACTGAATAGTGTATTCGTTATTATTGCCGTCTGATTCTTTCCGACTTGAATCCAACTTTTAATCGTTACTAATCATTATATAGACCTCGAAAAATATGCATTTATTATTTACAATTTTATAAAATAGGGGTGTTTTAAAATATTTTAATTATAATCGACTCTGGTGGCTATTATAATTAAGCAGCAACCTTCGCTAGGCCTATTTGTTGTCCAACTTATTTTCTCGAGGTCTACCTTATTAATCATTTGGGGGAATTATTCATTAGTCGAATTGTTAATCAGAGGAGGAAATTTAAGAGTATTTTATTATTCAATGAAATTAATCATTTGTATTATTCGTTTATATTAATTAATAAAATTAATCATTAATCATTTACATTATTCAATAAAATCAATTATAAATCATTATTCATTAATCACACTTTCCAGAAATTATTCGTTAATCATTAATCATTTACATTATTCAATAAAATCAATCATAAATCATTATTCATTAATCACACTTTCCAGAAATTATTCGTTAATCATTATTCATGACTCAAATAATTTTAATCACTAAAGCCTTGTCTGAAATATAATGCAAATTATATAAAAGGCTCAAAGGTTTTAGTCTTTAATCTGCCACGGTATCC
Organism: Rhysida immarginata; assembly: GCA_023313115.1. Classification (NCBI taxonomy): domain Eukaryota; kingdom Metazoa; phylum Arthropoda; class Chilopoda; order Scolopendromorpha; family Scolopendridae; genus Rhysida; species Rhysida immarginata. Next base: position 100,710 of record JAHWFO010008373.1, read on the forward strand.
AGATTAAAAGCAAAGTGGATTCAGAGCATAAGGCAATAAAATAACTTCTATTCATCAAACAATTCAAAAGTAAGTGAACATTTTTAATGACGAGAAACCTGCATTAGCCTGCTTTCAAAGAAAGACAAAAGTTATGTCCGATTTTAGAAGTAGGCCTAATTGGAAGCTGTGTGAATTGGACTTCCGCCAGGGCGAGGTATTTGACTAAAAGAATAGGAAACCTATAAAAAATTTGACGATAATTTGCAAACGTTGACAAATTAAAATTTTAGACAGAGAAGAATAAGACGTTGATTTTCTTAATTTCTATTGTCTAATTCCATATAATACTAAGTTTGTATTTTTTTTTATTCTCCGTGAGGACTGAATTAAAAAATATAACAGAAGACGTTACTTTTATTATCTGTATTTTTTAAATGTAGCCTAACACGAAACCTAATATTTCATCAGTATTATACTGCTTTAAAAACGTTCAAAGAAATTTAATGTGAGACGGAAAGAGAATATGTTTTGGAGCCGGACGATTGGCGATGACGTCAGAATTCAGTGGCCAGGCTTTCTTCTTTAGGAGGCGTTTCTCCAGTCCGCATTTAGTCAGCGTAGAGGGCTTATTGGCCAGTTTCCGTTTAAATTAGCCTTGCTTTCTCTATGCTTGGAAAAATTTGGAGGAGACCTCTTTCTACAGTGGATAGTTTATGATTGTAAATGATGATGATGATGATGAATAGTGTGGAAGCGACTTTTCACGTTCTATCTTTCAATCGTAAGTATCCACAGTGTTATCAGGTATCAATTTATTAATCTAAGGTTTTTCTCTTGCGAGAAATATTTAGCTTTGCTGTTTGATCATGACGAGAGAATATTAAACGCATTCGAGGCAATAGAAGGGCTTTTAGCCGGATAAATCGAAAATGTATCCTTGTAGATGCCGCATCATTTTGCAGATGGATCTTTTATTAACAAAATCTTAAAATATGTGGTTATGTGTTAATTAAGAAAATAAATATTATACTTCTGTTCAAAGCTAATTGGGTAAGGGAATATTTCCAAACAGTATTTCTAATAAATTCTACCTAATTCGCGCATAAAGTATTCGCTTCAACTTAACTAATTCTTGGCTTTAATAATTTATTATATAATTTTTCTAGAAGTACATTCAATTTTATGGCTGTAGAAAATATATCTCAAGAGAGTTGAACTCTTAAAAATTAATTTGAAAGGTTAATTTAAATTAAATTTTGAAAAAAAAAACCCATTAAGAGTAAAAGGATAATTAAAGTTTCAAGCCAAAAGAGAAAAGTTACAAACTCGAATTTATCTCTAAGAAGAAACTGAAAATAAAAGTAAGATTATTAATGATGCATGGTAATGAAAAGGAAATGATTTTCTTTAGACCGAAAACCATTTCTTGGATTTCAGTTTTCAATCTTCGTGAAATTTCTCATTTTTATTTTGCCTTCCTTGCCATCTTTTATCACATGAATAAATGACGCTTCAAAAGCACAATTTTTCGTTTATCATTTTCCGTGTCTATTTCTGCTTTCCTCACACTCGTGTTGATTAAATTTTCCGGACAAGTTCCGCTATTGGTGTCTTTAACTTTCTCCCTCCACTTTTTTTTCCGGCGCATAATTCCACAGTAGGAGGCCCACAAAAGCGGAGGGCACTCTAACTTTTTCTCCCGGTGAATAAAGGAGCCTCTTTTGTATAATGTACACGCGGCATGTAACCACTCACGGTGGTGAACTCATCGTTTCCTTTTTAACTCAAAAGAGCCGCCTGCTTTTTAAAGTCCATGAATGTAAATTGGAGTGATAAAGCAAGCGAGCGGCGCATCTTCAGTGGGATAATAGCTGAAAAATTTTTCGATGCAAAACGAAAGAGAGAATTCTGTACGCTGTTGCTTAATTAGAGAAAGAGCAGTTTTTAAATATCTGCGCTCGTTAATTGGATTCTATTCACTGTAGGACTGAGGGGGAAATGCTTTTCAAAGAAGCAGAAAGATAATCTAAAATCTACGGTTAGAAAACGAGAATTAATATTGCATTCGATTCAAATGGATTGCAAATAGGAGGGAAAAATGCAATTCGAATCAAAGAAAGCGAATCGCCGTTAATCACATAATATCATCTTGTGGCATTTCCTTTGGAATATTGACAAAATATCAGAGCGAGAAGAGAGAGAGTTGTGAAGGGGGGTATAAGGGCGTGTATGTATGGATAGGAGCCGCAACTCGCATTCGGGTGCCCACGCATTGGCAATGTGATTAGTCTCGTCAGCCAATCAGCAACCGAGGTAGAGATGCGCGCTTGTTCGCAGCCATCAGAGCTAGGAACCCCTAAATAATAAGCCTAATTTAGGCCTATCGCACGCCTTCCCAGCCGAGTCTGTAATTCAGTAGTGAGAGCGAACAGAAGCGCACAAACACGGGTCGGTCGCCCGGCTCTTCGACGCTTTTGTTGCAACGGCTAGCGCTCGCTCAAGGAACAAATCCGAGCGGTCGCCAATAAAAATCTTTTCCTTCGAATCTCTCTCGTCGAGAAGTGTTAATATTCTCAATTGACGGTCTCTCCCCTGGTGTCCATTTAAGAGATCCTTGCAGGGCGATTGGAAAAGGGGGGGTCGGGACCACAGGTGACCCCCCTCCTTTTATCAACGAGACCCAAGATGGAGTTCCCCCCGCCGCCGCCACCCCCGCCTAAATCTTTCTTCATCCGGGATATCTTAGGAGACGTGATTCAATCGGAGTCGCAATCGACCGCTCCATGTAAACCATCGGAATCCAATTTTTACCCAGGTAAACTTATAATAATAATAATAATAATAATAATAATAATAATAATAATAATAATAATAATAAACAACTTCTTAAGTGCTCACTTAAATAATTAATCTCACAGAAAACCAGAACTTATAAGAAAAATAGAAAATCCAAACGAAATGGTTTCTCCGAAATTTTTTATTGCAAATCTCTGCTATTTTAGTATTTCAAAATTTTAAACCAATCTCTTAACGCTTTTCTCAATTGCTCCAATTATAGCTCCAACAAGGCTTTAGCGTACAATTATGCATTGATCAAATATTGCTTGCTAGTTAGATTCTCATTATTTATCTTGTGGTTGACAGTCAGCGATAAATAATTTAACTTTTTGTATATTGGAAAAAGTTTATGCTTCTTTTTCATTAACAAATAATTTTAAAATGTTTTTAAAAAATGTTTTTAAAAATAGATATGATATATCCGTAGACTAGTTCTACATTATGACAAAGGAAGTGAAGTTAAATTCTTATTCATACTCAACCCTTAATCTATGTTTTAGCAAATAAAACTAAGAACTTGATTAAGAATATTTATTCTAACAGTGAGTGGGAGGGGGTCGTGAAAACGCCTTATTTCTTGTTTCTTACAATTCAATAATAAAAGTTAGATTTTCTGGTTAATATGCGCCTGTTCATTTCAGTATAATTGAAATTAGATTTTTGAAAACTTATTTGGAAGTAAAGCTCTTCCTCAATTGAAGAGCATGAATTGAAAACAATGATATAATGATATAAAATAACAAGGAACTTTTAAAATTATTCAAGGCCAAATTTATAAAATTTTGAAATAATATTTAATTATTTAAAATAAATTTAAATAATAAATTCAGGTGTATTTAAATAATTAGTTCTTTTTATTATGTTATTTTGTATTCTATTTGCTTATTAAAATTTAGCCTATATCGTTTTCAGTTTACTATATAGTTTTCAGTTTATTCTTTTTACACCGCATTTTATTATTATTATTATTATTATTATTATTATTAATGTTAATTTAGTTTATTAAAATTATTAATATAGTCTTTATTACAAAATATCTTGTATTGGAGGATGTAGTAACAGACTTCTCATCGGGAAAAATATAAATCTTGAACTTCGCGAAGACATTTGAATGCCGACCAACTCTAGCAAAGTGCTCACTGGTTATTGAAATGAAAATCTACAATTCAAAATTATCATTACAATTTTCTCTTATGGCGTCATATGGTTAAAGAAGAACCAATTATCTGACAAAGAGCAAGATACAAAAGGAGATTAATTGGCCAAAGCTGTTTTCTCCTCAGAAGAAACAGCACTGCTGTGAAGCCACTCGAAGGCGGTGCTTTTACAGGTGACAGTATTGCATGAGCGAAATTTTAGTTTACATGAATTGCAAACTGTGCAGTTTTAACTTCAAATAAGGAGGGTTGTTTAACTATTAGAAGAATTAAATGTATTTATGATTTATTTTACATGTTTATGTAGTTATTTCTTTAAGCATTGAGCCGTTAAAACATTTCAATTCTTCTGTTTTTTTTTGTTTTTTTTTTTCAAAATCTGAATAAAGCTTAAGTTGAAAGCTTATAAATAAATACTCCCTAACCAGTCTAAGTTTTTTTTCGAATTGCTTTAAGATTTTATTAATAGACTTTTAAAATTGTAATCATTTGCCTACAAATCTTAGACATAGGCTTGTACATTTTTACAATTATTATATTTAATTATTAAAGTTATTATTATAGGCGCTGCTTGGAGATTATTTTATCGAAAGGGTATGAATTCTTTTCATGCCTTAAAGAATTATTGAATCTATTAAGTCGCTGTTAAGAATTTGGTTGTTAAAAACTGAACTTTTAATGTTTACAAGAAATTCTAATGTGCGTTAATTTTATTTCAGTATTCGTTATGGAGACTGAATTATTATCAAAACTTCCATAATTTCAATTTTTAAATTATTAAATACAACAATATCAGTAAATTGAATAAAATAACATAAAGCAAAGAGATGATGTTGTACACGCTTTTTTCAAAGCTTTTTTCATCATATTGTGTACAGATAATAGTAAAGTTACTATTTATAAAAGTTTATAAACTTTTCACTGTCTCATCTGTATTACGATAAGGATACTTACAAGCGCGTATTTGTTCAGATATATGAATGTTAAATAAGCATTTACATATATTTAGATCCTTGTCAATTTAAAATTAAAGTTTATCATTACACTAGAGTAGAATGTAAGGAGGAGTTGGCTCGGGTTGGTTGAATATAGAAAGGTTGAGTCAAAAGTAGTGGCCGATCACCGCGCAAACTTTTAAATGGGCACCAGAAAGGAACCACTCATTGCTAATCTTCAAAGTAGAGTCCATCATGCTCGATGGTCTTCATCCAACGATCAGCCAGTTGGCGGATGCCCTCGCGAAACCACTCCTCCGGTTTCTGGGCGAAAAAGTCACGCACGGCGTATTCAACCTCACTGACATTGGCGAAGCGCCGTCCACGCAGAAAGTGCGCCATGGGCCGGAAGAGATGGTAGTCGGAAGGTGCCAGGTCCATGCTGGATGTGGCAGAACCTCCAACTTCACTCGTTGTTGTGCTTGCGCGGGCGTCAGCTCGTGGGGCACAACTCGGTAGCTCCTGTTGACTTTTCCCATGGCGTGCAGATGTCGAACACACCCGATTGTGATGTCCCGATATCCGCCGCTAGTCCACGAGTGGTGCTGCCTGGGTAGGCTTCCATTTGTTGCCGTAGGGCTGCGTCATCCACTTCTTTGGGTCTTCCGCTCCTTGGCGCATCTTCCAGGCCCATGTCTCCAGACGAAAAACGGGAGAACTGTCGTGCTGTCCGTTCATTGGTCACACCCTGACCTTCCACCCTGCAAATTTCGGCGGCTCGCGCACTGGTCCCCTTTTTCCAATAGTGACGAAGGAACCCGCGTATCACCAATTGTTCTGCCATATTTTTACACTGGCTGACGCAGGTGGCACAATGTCTATGGCAATAAAATTCGTACTGACGTTTCTTCCCATTCTTTTCTCTTAATAAACTACGATATACCCTTGTGGTAAATGGTCTTCGCCCAGAATTCGTTAAACTCTAACCCACTTCCCCCGAGTCGGCCACTACTTTTGACTCAACCTCTGTATACAGATAATATTTAAAATGACTACATTAAGGCTTTTTTTTTTGCCAAATTTGACTAACTGTACAGGGTTTAATTCTCCACAGATCGCCCATGACTTCTCTAGGGTTATTCCCAAGAAAAAAGCCGTTGCATGAAAAATGCGTGGTTTTTTTCACTCATAAAATCTGCACAAACCACTGCATGTCATTAAAACCCGTTAAAAACCATATTCATCCGTTTAAGGTAATTTATTTAGCTCGGGTTCTTTGAATATGGGATAAATTTATTAAAGGTAAATTAAGGGTTTTTTTTTTTGCGTTGAGCTTAAGTATTGAAAATACAAAATGTAAATGTATTATTCGATATACCTATTCGACATACCAGCCTCTATTATGCAATATTTTCTTCCAACGCATAAGAATTCCATGTTGACTCCAAATTGACTCCCACTACTTTTAATGACTGTGCTTGCGCTTTGTTGATCGTTATATCAAACTATACTCTATCCAACGAAAGAAAAACTGGGCGTGTCAATTTAAATTTGCAATTTCAATTGTTAGCGATTGTTGATTGACGAGGGACATGAAAATCGGACATGAAAATTTTACTTAACAACAATGTCTAACAATTGAAATCGGAAATTTAATTAGACACGCCCAGTTTTTCTTTCGTTGGACAGAGTATAGATTAGCTTGAAAGGAAAAGGAATGTGAGGAATTAACACATCAGTAATTTTTGCACAGCCACTGAGGAGAGTAACATCATTTCAGTCTTAGAAAGAAAATGGCGTGGTTCGTCAATGCAAGGAGAGTTTCCCAAAAGGATTCATAGTCGTTGCTGGCTACAGCTACAATGGACGTCTGACCATCAGAAAGGTGAATTAAAAGGAAATATAAACTCTGCCTACTGCAGGAAAATCTCTTGGAACGCATATATGATTTGGCTGTTATTGTTGGCATATCATATTGTGGTAGGTAGCATTTTTGCTGAGTTTAGAAATTTAAATATACGTGTATTTTGTTATATGAATAACGGGGGGAGGGGTTGGCTCGTAAAACTCGTGCAACTGCGAAAATTCATTGCAAAACCTTTCCCGGACTATGTTAAAACATCATGCAAAGTTTTGGTTTTGTGGTTGTAGAGATTTTTTTGGCGAATATGACTTACACACAGACAGAAAGACACAGACACTTTGATATTTAATAATATAAATTTTTTAGTTTTATTTAAAAATTAACCCTGTTTGGATGAGAAAATCATTTGTAAATATTCTCTGACAACAGTGGAAAAAATTTCATTATATACGGATAAAGAAGTAAGGAAGATATGAAGCGGAAAGATTGAAAAAAAGAAATACAGATTGGATTTATATTTGTAACGAACTTTTTTGCAAGTTGTGAATAATCGAGTTAGCGCCTATATTAGGAAGGGGGTTATTTTCTTATCAGGAATCCTTGCTTTGTGTCTGGCGTTGCATTCAGCCTTCGTGAGAGTAATTCAATTACTTTAACAAGCACCAAACAGAAATTGGTTTTCCGCCATAAAATACCATCTCTTGTAAATTTTATTTCTTCCAATGAGATTTTTTAAAAGAAGAATGAGGCGGGGAATCCTTTCGGATTTCATCACCAGAAAAATAAGAGAAAGAAAGCACTTGCAGCGCCAAACTATTTAATGAAAAGAGGGGATAGAAAGAGAGAGGCAGAGAGAAAGGGAAGATAATGAGGGAAATGAGTTGCTTTTTTCTATTTTTTTTTTTTTTTCTTGTGTCAGGACTAAAGTCGAATCCTTTTCCAAAAAGAGAGCCGAGCGAGGCTTCCTTCTTTCCTATTGGCTTAATCAGAAAGGCAGGGCCGCTCAGAGCTCCGTCCTCTCCTAATTGGCCGCGCAGGGAAAGCGCGGCCTCTGGTGGCAAAACGCGCCATTAACAATTCGTTGCGCGAATCCCCAAAGCCAGTCGGCGAACATTATGCAAATTAAATTTTTAAATCGTTCCGTTATAGAGAAGCGGAGCCAATAAGCCTTTCCTTAATGACGCCACCGCTCGTAGAGGGAGCCAGAGACGCCCAGCGGTGAGGAGCGGAATTACTTTGCATTTTAAAACTTCTAAAATGGGAAAAGGGGGATGGCGAGGAAGAGTGTTTGGGGGTGGTTGTCGCCAATGGAATTACCGCCCAAAGCACGCACGCGATTGACAATCAACTCGAAAGCTGTTGCGGAAAAAACGAAAAAAAAAATAGAGAACGGATAGAAGAAAGAGTGGAGGAGTAAAAAGGGGAAAAAAAGAAAGGAAAATGGAGTCGGTGTTATCGAGAGTTTCGCGACATCCGTGGAAATTCTAGGAAAATAAATTAACGAATCGAAAAGAGAAAAATTGTTCAACTTAAAAGCAAATGAGATTGGATGAGTCAGAGGAAAGGATGGCGGATAAAGAGGGGAGGATGCGAGGAAAAGATTTTTTTCCTTTTTACGAAGGATTCGAGAACGACAAAAGCGCAAAAAGAGAAGGAACGAAAGAGTAGCGATTCCCTTTTTCCTGTAAAAACGACAATGTTACGATTTAATTTGAAATAATACTGCAAATAATATATCAATGATTTCTTTTATAATAACCCTATATAAATCATGATGAAGTATCGATTGAAATCAGGGAACGTATTGATTGAAATAAATTAAAACGCGTTAAATTCTTTTCAGCAATTCCTTTAAATTTGTTATAGTGTAAGTTTATATTTCATTTCTTGTGTTTGTGCAACGTCGATAAGAATATATGTTTTAAAACTCTTCAGCTTACATGAATGCTAATGTTAAAAACGCTAAAAATAAATGTGATAACATTATACATTGATTGGAAAAAAGTAATTGGACACTTTCGATTTTAGACGTTTTGTCGAATATCTAGAAAAATACTTGACGAATTATCCTGAAATTTCAGGGGTGTAAAAAGGATGTTACATCTCATATATTTTAGGGAAGGTTTTCTCCCGAAGGCAAATAGGGGACCAGCAAAGAAGTAAACCCAAAAAATAATGTTTGGAATAACCCTGTAAAAAATAATGCTTGAAATGCATTGTAGCTGTAGCATATGCTTAAGAGGCTTGTTTTACTTTTCTGTGTTCATGAAAAAATATTCACTTCATATTGACTTCATATCAGCGTAAGAAGAAGAAGTTGATACTGGTGTCCGATCCAAAAATAAAAGTTTGGAGAAAGCCCCTTATCGTTTTGTTTATTTTTGAGAGCAACTGAAATTCAACTCATTCTATCGGATATCTTTCTCAATTTTCACGATATTTGCTTGGGCTTTTTATAAGAGTAGCTCTATATATTTGGCTAATAAATTATGCAAAAGACAATTTGGTAACGCATGCGCATGCGCAGTTAAACATTATTTAGTAAAAATGCTCATATTTCATCAAATATTTAATATTTTTCTATTCTGATTGCAGGGGTTGTCTGTACTGTAGTTTGTCAAGTTTTCTGTAAATGGCATTGCATTGGGTTGAAAATCTTGCGTGTTATAAACAAAAAACTTACGAAAACATTTCGACCTTTTTAAAGAAACCTTTATATCTCCATGAATATACGTGCTATTCTCATACAAATGAACACAGAAAAGTAAAACAAGCCTCTTAAGCATATGTTACAGCTACAATGCATTTCAGGCATTATTTTTTACAGGGTGATTCCAAACATTATTTTTTTGGTTCACTTCTTTGCTGTTCCCCTTTGGAGAAAACCTTCGCTGAAATATATGAGGTGTAACATTCTTTTTACACCCCTGAAATTTCAGGATAATTCGTCAAGTATTTTTCTAGATATTTGACAAAACGTCTAAAATCGAAAGTGTCCAATTACTTTCTTCCAATCAGTGTATTATAGAAACACTATAATGTCGGAAAAGGAAAGACAACTGTGAAAGATTTTATGGACGACGCCCACGATTTCTTTAACAGTTATTATTATGACAGTTATTAGGAAACTTCCATAAACCTCGTGGCCCGGTCAGGGGAGGGGTTCGGAAAAAAGCAACGCTAGGCTACCTGAGGGAAGGGGGTAATCCGACCCGAACTGCGTATTTTTTTCATTTATTTTATTTGACACAGTTAAAGAGGATAAAGAACACGGAACAGCATTATGAATATTTATTTTCATAATTACTTCCGTAATTTAGATACGCTGTATAGAGTAAATCAAAAATACGTTTACAAACTTTGAGGGCGGGTTCCTCACACAAAAACAAGAAATATAGTCCATTTAAATATCTAATACTTTAATTCTCTTATCCGTCCGTCGGTCCGTCCGAGGCCAACAAAGAAAGTTGGCTTCGGACGGATTTTTGTGGTTTAAGACAATACTCAGTCATTGGTATTAATTAAATAAATAACTGAAAAAAATAATAATTCTCTTAGTCAGTCCAAAGCCAGGGATTGTTGTGATAAGATAATACTCAGTCATTGTTGTGAATTAAATAAATAAAATGAAAAATGTTTTATGCAGATGAACAGTATAATGTGCCAGAATATTAAGCTTTGAAAAACCATTGATGCTCCTCGGTGGTTCAGTGGTTGCATGATCGCCTCTGAGGCCCCAGGACGCGGGTTCGACCCCGGCCGAGGACGACGAGGATTATTTCCGGGGGAAATCTTGAGATCACGTACTTCCTTAGGAAGGGAAGTAAAGCCGTTGGTCCCGTGTAGTCGTTTGTCGACTGCACGCTAAAGAACCCTTGCGAGGCAAAATTTGCGGCCCCTATAACGCCGTCCTGAAATGACCATGGCAGTTGAAAAGGACGTTAATACCAAACAAACCAAACAAAACTAGATGGTCCACTGTCATTTCTTTACTCTTCAACCTGTACGGTTGACACCCTTCATGTGACGGGTGGATTTCTAGTATGTCATAAAATCCTTAGATTTTTTGAGAAATTAATGAACGTTTATGTTATATCTCATCTCAGAAACTCATAACAAAAGTTCAAAACGTCCTCCGCGTGCTTCTAGATACATATGCATTCTTCGAATCATTGATTGTCGGACCTGTTCAAACGGGATGAAGCGTCCCTGCATTAGGAATGTCGGCTGCGTCAGGTGTCCCCACAGATGAAAATCCAAAGGCTTGAAGTCGACGAAACATGCAAGCAATGTAACTGGTCCTCCTCTACCTATTCATCTGCCATGGTAGATATCACCCAGTGCATCCCGAACAGTGAGACTACAATCAAGCTTAAACCAGATGCTTCTTCTTATCCGCAGGGGCACAATTTGTACATGTCTGGAAGAGTGTTCTGAAGAAAGTCCCTGTAGAACACATGGACGTACCTGACAGTCGCTACACTCCAGCCCACACATCAATCTTAAACTGATGCTGAAGTCTAGCCTGAATTGTACCGTGAGGATTTTCATCTGCTCACAAATGTTATGAAAATTTGTTATTCCGTCTCTTCCAAAGCTTGTTTCATCTGTAAACAAGACTGAAGAGACAAACAACGGATTGGCAGTTTGTGCAATAAACCATTGGCTAAAGTTCTCCTGTGATAAATGATCGGCAGATAAAAAAACCTGCACAGGTTGCAGATGATACGGATACAGAAGCTGCTTGTGAAGTACCCTCATGCGGTATTATGAGATGTACCACGTGCTTGGGCAACTTATCGTGTGCTGATGCATTCATCGTGTTCGACAGCCTGTGCACTATACAACGGAAACTTAGAAAAGAGAATAACCACAAATGTACACAAATGACAAATCTAAACAAATCTCCATGGCAACATAGAGCCGTCTGGGTTATAAACTTCCGATGATAGATTATAGCTCAAATCGCGTTGAACGTAATACCTCATATTCTAAGGATTTTCTGACATGTGTTCTGGGTTTCTCTTCTTAATTGCTACGTGTCTTGTTTTAGTGTGAGGAACCCGTTGCTTTATGGCCAAGTTTAAATTCATAGAACAGGCAGGCTCGAATTATTGGTGATGTAGGTACCATTTCAGATGTTTTTTTCAAAATAAAATTGAATGATTTCACTTAGACAAATAAGTGCAAAAGAATGACCAATCATTTCTCTTTAATGTATAAAGAATTTGCATTATTCAAATCATCCTACGAGAGGATTGTAACCATTCAAAAAGTAAGGGTGAAAAAACGAAAAAACTTTGCCCTGGACCTGATATGTTGGTTTCTTTCAAGTAGAAGACAAACCACCACGCTTTCACTTAGATGTGCGAGCACACCCGGATGAGAAATTGCAAGGACATTGGATAAAACGAAGAGGTGCAATTGAGTTCCTCACACATTTTTCTAAATTGAGACCTTTGGACTTTTACATATGGGGACACACTAAAGGATGTCGAATATCGCCGAAAACCGGCTACACTAGCGGTCCTTCGGGAAGAAATTGAAATTGCATGTGCAGCAATCCTAATGGACACTTTGACCAACGTTGCCCAAGAGAAGTTTGGCGTACTACTAAATGTCTGGAAGGTAATTGTGAAGATCGAATGTTAACTTGTATTCGTCTCATGATGTCTGAATATGTTTAAGTGTTAAAATGTTATAAGGCTAACATTTTTTTATTTTGAAGAAATTGGTGGAGGCCTTGCGGTACATAGCGGAAAGAAAACACACACAATTCCAACCAGCCAGTTTCGCCTTTTATTCATAGTTTTGTCAAGGATATTATTTTGTTATCCTTGATAAAGCCAGGAATTAAAAGAGAAACCGGTCTGAATTCTGTGTGTTTTCTTTCCCGCTGTATACTGCAAGGTCTCCATCAACTTCATCAAGAAGGACGGTACGGAGAACTCTCCATTTCATAACGTCATTTCTTTTTTTTTGCCGAAATGTGTATACTTTTTTGATGGACTCTGTATAAGAAGAAACTGTGATATAGAAAAACCTCTTACCATAAAGATATCGGGCGTTTCATATCTTGGATGTCTTTGTGGTTAGAGGTTTTCATTCCTTTTAAGATCTGAATCTATTACTCATTGAAAATGTTTCGCTTCCTGATTGAAGATAAATTTTGGTTACTTGAATCCGTTCACTGATAATTGAATCTCTTTAGTCGTGGATTGAATAATGATTGCATACAGTATTATAAAGATAACTCCAAATTCAAATTATAAACTTCAGAAAATTTTGACTTCGTCGTTTATAAAACTTCTAAAACTTTTAAATCGAAGTGCTTTACAAATTGAGAACGCGATACATGAAGTACTTTAGTCTTGAGAAACATTCATCGAGCTTACATAATTACCCTTATTCTTACTGTCACTTATGAAGATTTCTACAATATTACACGAATTTAAATTTCTGAGTATTGTGAAAATAAAAGCGCAAAGAATAGCCATTTCTTAGATTTTGCTTTTAAATCGTTCGCGTTTAACAAGTGCTATTTATTAGACAATCCTAAATATACAATACCAGAAGTAGGAAAAATGTGCTACAGCCATCTTAAGAAGAACACTCCAAATCAATTGAATTGAATGGAAACGAATTGATTTTGAGTGTTCTTCTTAGGATAGCTGGAGTGTATTTCTTTCTAGAAAATAGTCTTTCTAGTGTGTCTTTCTAGAAAATACGATGTGCATCTCATAACTATGAGACCACAGCTTACAATTTTATTAAACTTTTGTAAGAAATAAAAAGAAAATAATTCCCGAATAATGGAGATAGAGCATTGCTATTTATTGCTATTTATTTTATTTTATTTTTCCAAGATTACTATTCTCTTTTAACAACCTATGGTTTATCTCGCCTGTTGCAGCTAAGTCCATTAAAACGGTGAGTTCACCTCATGCAACGAGATTTCAGACGTGCTGGTGTAAGGGGTAGGAGCCAACACAAGGGCAAGGGTTACTCCGTGGAGTCTAATAAGTTTAGAGAAGAAAGGAGGGTGGAGACAAAAACAACAAAAAGCTGTGGCAATTGTCACCCCTAATTTCACTCGGAACAGAACTCCAATCCCGGATAATTGGCGACAAAACAGCGACAATGAGCGAAGCACAGATGCCGAGAGGGGGAATTACGGAGTCAAAGGGAAGGCAAGCTTTTCATCGCTGAAGGGGTTTTTCCAAACGATTCAATGCGCATGCGCCATCTGCACATGCCACTGTCCACCCCCTTGACCCGAGGTGTTCCTGAAAAACATTCAATGGGAAAGTAGTTTTCAATGCCCCCGCATGAGGTCGTGAGCCTAACGACCCGAGATCAACTGTAATAGGGACTCCCTTCTTACCCCCCCCCCCCTCCACATCCCCTTCGGGGTCAAGTGAAGCCAACGCCCCCCCCGAACGGCAACGCAGCCGCAAATGTCAGAGGAGACACCGGCCAATGGGATTGATCCCTCTCATTAGTGGGTTCCCGTAATGGAGGTACCTACCCTGCACGAGTTCAGGGGAGGTTTAAATAAAACGAAAAAGAGAGAGAGAAAGAAAGAGAGAGAAAAAAAGAGGGGCTCCTTTCAAAAGAGGTCAGCACTACTTTCGACTGCCATGAAGAAATGAAAATGTTATATTTCTTCCCGGGAAAACCAATTAGGGTGTGTATAATGCTTATCCTTTTACTGAACCAGCTAAGAGGAAAAAAATTAAACGACTGAAAAATAATGCACACTTAATTTAGGAGCAAAATTGATTAGTTGGTTCTTTTTACTTGGTAGATCATTGGCTATAATTTGAAGTCGCCGTTTTAAGGAATGACAGCTTTACGTAAGATAAAGAAACTACATGTTATCCGCCTTCTCTTTGAAACAGATCATAAATAATTTTTATAGGTTTCGATCGGATAAATCTAAATTTCGAGTTTTTGAAAATCATACAAAGTAAAGGAATGAATATATCTCTTTATAATCTAATTCCCGTATTCCATAAATCAATGAGCTCTTAAATAGGTATGTTTAACTTCTACATTCTGTAAATTCTAATGAGGCACACATTAAAACAGCTAAGAAGATTAAGTTCAGTAAATATTTGGTTGTAAAAGGGGGGGGAAAGTTCATAAAGACTCCCACTGAAATTTGCTTCCCCTCACCTCCTTGGAAGATTACGACACCCTCGCTTCGTCTTCCATTGCATAAGTGGGACTTTGACCTTAAAATTTCCGCCCAGAAAATAAGAGCGCCAACGAATCATTTACAGGCTCGTAATTTACAGAGCAATCAATTAGGTCGCCATTTCCCATTACTTAATTTCCCCTTCTACAAGTAAAATGATAAAAAACTTTTAAAACATGAAAAGTTATTTGAATAAAAATGTTAATTATACAGGGTTGATTGAAATGAAATCAGAATGTTTTGTACTGAAGCTGTTGAAGCCTCATTCGCCATCATCTGTTGTGTTCTGTGTTGGCCTCCGATATCTTGACAACGGAGTTTCCACTGCAACAGTACACGTTGGAGGGCACAGAGTGGAATGGAGATCTAATGTGCGAAATCGTCGATTTCCCAAGGCCCTCTTGAGCAAACCAAAAGCACAGTAGTATAGCTCTGGATTACTCTAGTTAATCTAGAGCTTTACAGGAGCAGCATCTGGCGACTTTGCAGGAAAGTTACTAAACACCCCTGATTCCTGTATCTATAGCCATCCTGTTCATGAAAGCAACTGTCGATTTAACATTGTGGCTTGAAGCTTTATCCTGCTGGAACCCAACCCCGATTCTTTTCTGCACCGTTTAGACGTGGGATATCATAGCGATAAATTGATTCCAGGATGTCTGTCTGTTAGTTGGGATGGAGGGATTAAGTTTGAACGTTATCGCTAAATCCGGAGACTTGCATAAATCCCTTAGAAAAAGTCTCTGCATTGTCGCACAAAGCCTCTCCAGCCTTAGGACTCTTTTTTACCATAAAAGTTCGCTCAAATCTTATTGCAGTTAGTTAAATAGACCATGCTTCGTTTAAGGTTACCACTTTTTTCACCTTTCTTCCGCCAGTTGTCGCTCAAACAATTTCCGCGCGTTGGTCTTGCGCTCTACGATATGGCGTAGCAGTAATTTGTGAACATTGGCCTTGTGGCGTTGTTTCGATTGCAAATATTGGTTTATAATGCGGCTTATGGTTGTGTGTGATACTCTGAAGAAAGATTTTTGGATTTTCGGCTTCGATGCCACCCTTGACTTTCCTCATCGCTTCAGGAGTGCGCTTTTGGGTAGGGTGGTTCTTAGGTGGTGGCGCTGAGATTGGTTCTTCTCCCAGTCCATATATGCTAACTTGGCTTAATATAAAGATATTAATGGAAAAAACGGAAGGAAAAATTCCACGAAAGTACCTATCCTGACATTGGGCTTCCACCTTGACTATGTGGTAGTCTTTAGGACAGTTGGTAGACACGGAAACGACGATCGTGAATCTCTGAGTTGGTGGTCTCTGGTTGGAATCATGTTCACGGAATTTTCCTTCCATTTCTCCCATTAATGTCTTTACCTTACATTTGGAGCATTAACTCCATGTTTAATTTATTACTTTCGCCGGCTTAATATGTTATGTGAAGTAAAGTTACGATTTTACATCCTTAGATTATACGAAAGGACACAGTATACATTCCTAAATAGGAGGATCCTAGGTCGGAAGAACATTTATATATACTTCCCAAAACGGTATTATTACTATTATTATTAAAAGCGATGATATTGTTTCTCGTAAGCCTAAAACTAAAACAGGATTTGTTCCATTCACGGGAATGGCTTCACGTAAAAACAATAACATTGATTCCCGGCAAAAACCAAGCATATACCATTTTCGTTTGCATAAACATGCACCAACTTCTATAAATACCGAATTTCAAAATCAAGTTAGCGTTCAAATTCGGACCTTGATCTATTATGTGTATCATTATCTACCATTTGTTTTTCGTCACCCTGTATATTGCATACATATACCTACAATAATGATCAAGATTAATACAGTACCGTAAACCGGGGTTATTTTGCACACCCGGGGCTAATTTTGCACAAGAGAAATCAAACATTTGCTGCTCTCAAAGAACTTATTTTGTGTTGAATGATTTTTGCATTTAACACTTTAATGCAATCTTATTGTAAAACAAAATCATTCAACACTAAATAAGAGCAGCAAATGTTTGACGTCCTCTTGTGCAAAGTTACCCGCAGGTGTGCGAATAACCCCAGTTTACGGTATTCAACAAGAATTAATAAAGAATTAAACAACATACTCGTGTATTTGCTCAATAATAGTTCATTTAAATGGACACCCTTTCATAAACCATAATTTCAATGCCGACTCGAACCTAACTGAACCTAACAAATTCCGTTTTGATATCTTAGGTAAGTGACGTTTTTGATTGGTTCCAAGAATTTGAGTGTTTGCACCTGGACTTTTTATATAAAAGCTTAACTATGCTTAGTTTTTGATAACATTATCCCAAGTTTTGATTACAATAAACGACAGATTTTCATTTATTTCTAATAATAGCTGATTGATTACATTAACCGCGATCATATTAAGCGGCGCCCACTATAGTAAATTTTTTCGTATAAATTCTTCCGTTTGCCATTCAGTTGTTTTTATTTCAATAAATTTTACAAAAATTTCTTTTATCTTTTATTAGTCGACTTATCTCGAACCCCATCACTTTGTCGTCAGAATATAAGTGGCCAGATTTCTGGACTCAACGAAGAACTTGTGTTACCTCCAGACGATATTAACGTTGAGACGGATGCTCTATTAAAGGACGAAACGAACCAAGATCTCCATGGCAAGAAATTGGAGGATGAGGAGTGTCTGTCGGGAGGGGAAGAGAAGCGCAAAAAACCCCGGCGACGGCGAACTGCCTTCACCCACACTCAACTGGCGTTTCTCGAACGGAAATTCCGCTGCCAAAAGTACCTGAGCGTCGCCGACAGGGGGGACGTCGCCGAAGCCCTCAGCCTCTCGGAGACCCAAGTGAAGACGTGGTATCAGAATCGAAGGTAACTAAATTGATTCTCTAAATCCAATGAACGTTTCAGTTACGAAAACAATTTCTTTATTAGATCATGTTACAATTAATCTCATGTCTTGTCTGTCTGTTACGATTTAGTCTTGACCTCGAGTACCATCAGAAGAACGTAATGATGCTTTATCTTTTCTATAATCAGGCCTGGTAGTTTCTAGAAGGCCATGGCCTGACCATCTTAGTTCAGGCAAGAATGTTATCTTCATTGTTTCCAACAATTAAGCAAAAACTGTGGAATGGAACAATCGAAAAGGGAGAGGGAACCTCTAATTCACAAGGAGATTAGGTTCCCTCCCCCTTTTTGGTTTCATTGCTTCCAACAAACGAAAAAATACTGATTGTTAAAATCCAAGATGGAAACAATGATGGTTAAATTATTGTTTGGACTAAGGTTGCCTGGCAACTAAGATTCCTATAAGAGGTGTTGCCTGAACATGGAAAGGATAAGACATTGTTACGTCGTTCTGGTGATGCTCAAAGCCAACTATATTCTAACTATATTCTAACTACTTTGACATCAATGTCTAACAATTGAAATAGGAAGTTTAACTTTCGTTGGATAAAGTATAGAAAGACAGGCCCTGACGCGGAAAAATCACATGACCATTTTAGTTAAAATCGTTATTTAGATTTTAGCTAGGTGATCTAGCTGGTTTTAGATTTTAGCTAGGTTTATCTAGCTGGCTTTGTAGTCATCTTAAAGGGCAAATGACACCAAATCGGAAGTTTATTTCATATAGTTTTGAATACTTTACTTATAATGAATATCAATTTTATTCTTTTTTTACTTTCATTTTTAATAAAGAAAAATAAATTTAAAGCCCACTATCGGTAATATAAGTTCAATTTGAATTTTGTCAAAAACTTCCGCAAGAGCGTTGCTTATGACGTCAGCTTAGACAAACTCATAGCCGACGAAAAAGACAGACTCCGGCGCGGAAAAGTCACCTGATCATAGTAGTCCGGCCAACAATCCAGCCTTCATTGTTTCCAACAAACGAAAAAATATTAATTGTTAAAATCCAAGATGAAACAATGACTATTACATTATTACTCTAGACTAGTATGGTCAGGTGACTATTCCGCGCTGGGGCAACACCTCCTAGCCTGCAGGCCTGATAACGGAAACGTCATACATTGTTACAGCATCATTAGTCGACCAAATTTAGGGCTTACTATTGGTAGAAATAGGATTAACAATGGTCGACCAATGATGATGTAACAATGTACGATGTTTCCGTTATCAGGCCTTATGTCTAGGTGGAGTTGGCCGGGGCAACACCACCTCTACTGTCGGCACGCCACGAGAAGACCGCTGAGTTGCTTAATATGCTCGTATGGTGTCGCTGCAGTTGCAGATGAATCTATTCAGTGTTGGGGGAAAGTGTGCCGTGTGTGCTTCTGAACATAAAAAATCAGTTTGGAAAACAAGAATAAAATTAACCATTTATTGATAGTTCATGTAACATACTAATTTCTATATCAACATGGTTTCAATTTATAAACTATTATAATCCATTTTAAAATCTAATTGATTTTAACGCTTTTCCTCCCTTCATAACTAAAGACTGATCTGCAATTACAGCGACACCATACGAGAACATTAAGCAACTCGGCGGTCTTCTCGTGGCGTGCAGACAGTACCAACCTCCTAGACAGAAGGCCAGATAACGGAAACGTCGACCAAATTTAGGGGTTATTATTGGCAGAAATAGGATTAACAATGGTCGACTAATGATGATGTAACAATGTTTGACGTTTCCGTTATCAGCCGTCTGTCTAGGTGGTGTTGACAGTACGCGAAAACGTCATACATTTTTACGTCATCATGCGGAATCATAATTTAGGCTTATTATTTGTAGACATGAGATTAAACATGATGATGTAACAATGTATAACGTTTCCGCGCTCAGGCTTTGAGTTAGAGGTGGTGTTAGCTGGGGGCCTGTCTTTCTCGTTGGCTATGGTTTGGCTCAAAGCCAACTAGCAAGACAGGCCGGGATACTGAAAAGTCACATGACCAAGATAGATCGAGCAACAAACCAATCTTCATTGTTTTCAACAAACGAGACAACATTGATTCTTGAAATGCAAGACTGAAACAATGAAGGTTGGAGTGTTGCTCGATCTACTTTGGTCATATGACTTTTTAGTGCCCCCATTAATATCTAATACTTACTGGATGGCTCACTCAAGGCGAGTTTGTATGAAAAAGATTCTGCCTGAAATTGGCCATTGTTATCTGACATAACAAAGACTTTGCCATTGTTATCTGACACAAAAACACTGATTGTTAAAATCCAAGACGGAAACAATGAAGGATGAATTGTTGGCCGGATCCCGATGATCATGTGACTTTTGAGTGCCCTGGCCTGTCTCTCGTTGGCCTCGGTTTGGCTCGCAGCCGACGAGAAAGACAGGCCGCGGCACTGAAAACTCACCTGACCATAGTGGTCTGAGCAACAATCCAATTTTCATTGTCTCCATCTTGTATTTTAACAATCAGTGTTTTTTCGTTTGTTAGAAACAATGAAGGTTGGATTGTTACTCGGACTAGTATGTCAGGTGACTTTTCAGTGCCGGGGCCTGTGTTTTTCGTCGGCTACGGTTTGGCTAAAATGACGTCATCCTGAGCTAACGTTTAGGTCTTTTCAGTCTAAGGCCTTCTCTCTAGGAGGTGCTGGCTCAGGCTTTCTCTTTATAATCTAAAATAAGTAAAATTTACAATGTTTAACAATTGAAATTGGAAATTTAACTAGACACGCCCAGGTTTTTCTATCGTTGGTATATAGGTGGTGTTGGTTTATCTAGCTGGCTTTGTAATATTATAAAAGTGATAAAACTTTGTTTGTGCCAACAATTAAATTTATTATAACAATGTAGCTGAAAATAAATTTAAACAATAAAACTCGTGAACAATATTCTTTTTTAACGGGAAATTACATTACATTAAATGAGAAATTATATAATCTGCTCCGAAACTGAAGCTGCATCTGTAAGTGCATGTAAGAAAGGCGGGTGTTTTGACCTCTTTTGAATTAACTTGGAAACAGAATGGTTAAGCAATGAGTTATTTAAATATAAAAATACATACATTATATAGGTGCCTGATGTCCAATTGTTGGTTGATTTTTTGTTGAGATGGGTATTGTTTAACGTCCTAATAATCAAGTATTTAAACCCGTTTATAATTTTATCATTCCAAAAAATACGTTCATGGATGATCATGACGAAAAATATGAGTTATATTTTAGACTTCCTTATTAAGTACTTTTTCTTTGGTTCCCTTATTTTTATATTTCTTTATCTTGCTTATTTTTAAATTTAAAGACTTTAAAATAAGATAAATATATATACAAAACACAGGATACCACTTAACATAAAAGAAATCGCCACTAAAGTACATTGAAATACGGGATTATTCAAAAAGATGGAACAGGTTTCAAATCTTTATTTAAAAAAAGTAAAAGGACAGAAACACATTCAGCACATCACTGAATAAGGGAAATTTCAAAGTTTTAAAAGCCTGTCTGAAAAGAAGTTTCATTCAGTCCACACATCGGCCTGTTTCTATTTATAGGAAACTGACGACACTACAGGAGAAGTGAGGCCAACGAGAGACAGGCCAAGCAACACCACCTCTACTCAAAGCCTGAGCGCGGAAATCTCATACATTGCTACATCATCATACGGAGTCATGTTTAATCGTATTTCTACCAATACTATGACTCCGCATGATGATGTAACAATGTATGAAATTTCGCGCTCAGGCTTTGAGTAGAGGTGGTGTTGGGCCAGGGCACTCAAAAGTCACATGATCGGGGTCCGGCCAACAATTCATCTTTCATTGTCTCCATCTTAGATTTCAACAATCAGTGTTTTCTCCTTTGTTGGAAACAAGGAAGATTGGATTGTTGTTCGATCTACTTTGCTCATGTGACTTTTTAGCGCCCTGGCCTGTTTTTTAGTTGGCTTTGGAAAGAAGATACTGATGTCACGAAAAGTCGTCGTCCGGTAGCAGAGCATTCATTCTGTTATTAAAAATTAAAGTCACCATCTTGCTTTTCGAATCATCTCGATGACTATATTCCATTCTACAGTCACAGTCTTCAAGATTTTTAGCTCCTGCTTGTAATTTTCCGCGGGCAAATTCAATTCTTTTTGCAACTCCGCATACTGGTCCGGATTAACAACTGGGCAAAAAAAATTTCTCTTGACAAAGGGGTAGAATTTAAATTTTTTTATTGTTTTTAAATACATATAATAATATACTAGGTATGCAACGCGTGCCAACGGGCACTTGCAAAAAAGAGCTGAGTGAGTTGATTAGTCGGAGGGTAATGATGACCTGTGTGTTAGTTGTTCGCCTTCCTAAGTTGCTTCTTCGACGTGGTCGTGGCGGCATAATCTGTTTGAAATTGAGAAATTAATAGGAGAAATGCAATAAACTAAAACAAACAAAAAATGTTTTAACTCTTAAGTTTGAGTTATGACGTTATCTCTTCTCAAATATTTAGATGAGGTTGTTGTAAACAACTGAACAGTTAAAATAAAACCTCAAGGTAGTTGTCAGTTGGAAAATTATACGTCTAGAATCGATTAAAGCAGTTGATAATGTCCAACAATGTTAATTCAATGTAAAAAGAAAAAGTTAATATCTCATCTCCGAACGTACCTTATTCCTCGAACTTACTTTTCCGATGTAGACTGTGTAAACTAGTACCTTTTTGGTGAAAAATTAGTCGATATAAATATCTTAGATGAAAATCGATAAAATCGATGAGATTTGTCACTAATATTATTCCTGTGTAAAAAGAAAACGTTAATTCCTTGGTAAAAATTGCAGCTAAAATCTCAAATTTAATTTTCTTACATAGATTAGAAGTTCTAGCACTTACTGATTACAAAAAGTGGTCCAAAAAATTCTTAGAACTCGAAAAATAGTGTTTGAAAATTTGCTCTCAAAAAAAATTGAACAGGGCTTCGCCGTATATTCAATGAAAAAATTCTATTTGGCGCGCTTTTCTATTGTTTACATTTCATTTTTCATTGTTGAATCGATTTTAGAGGAAAAAAGAATTTTTTTCTTAGCGCGTGATTTTCTCTATAGCAAATCATAAAGAAAATTCTTTTTCTGGTGATTATTCCTCGATGGTTTGATCGATTTTTCTGAAAATACTTCAAAACCATTTATGTCCTAATAGGATTAATTGAGCAAAATTTGGTTGAAATCGGTCAAGTAGTGTCGGAGGAGTTAGAGGACAAAGTTTTTACATTCTCGTCGGTAAAGAGCTCCGCCCACTCATCTCAGTAATGATTATTATCTGTACTTTATACACTGTTAACTTATTTTTATAGCAGCCACCACATAAGTTGAACAACAGGATGACATCATTTCTAACGCCAGCCAATAGACGTTAACGGGAAGTAAATCGCTTAGCTATTCCATGAATCATCCGCTTTCGTTTTCGAAACATTAGCCAGTTTCACGCTTTGAAACGGATTGAAAAAACGGTTTAAAATTAAACCGTTTCAGTGGGTAAAACCGGGAACAAATGGTTTAAGCTTTACAAATTTAAACAGTTTATTTCTTTTCGGAAATTTGACTGCAGAGGGAGCTGGTTGTGATAACCACGGCAGCCTCCTTGAGTATAGCGTACATGCATGATTACAACTACAAAACCTGTTTTAACAACTTGATTTTTTTTTTAATGACATGATTTACTTTACCTGATCTTTGCCTAAATATGGAAATCCAACAATATAATTCGCAATTGCGAGCTCTGCATCTAAATCCCAAGCTCTATTTTGAGCCCTAATCCGACGCCGCTTCGACGAAGGGTGGTCAGCCATGTTTTTTTTTTCCTCAAAAAAACGAGATGTTGCAAATAAACGAAATAAACGAACGGAAAAAACGACGTTGGTGTCGTTTTCGTTTATTCCGTTTTTCCCCGATCGTTTAAACATAAACCGTTTTTTTCGAAGCGTGAAACCGCCTATTGTTTCGTATTTATATTTAGTTTATATTTTCGTTTTTTCTTTTAAATAGATAAATGAAATTAATAAATTAATAAATTAAAAAATGACGCAGAATAGTCGACTCGAATGCAATTTGTTTTATATTATGACTTTTAATAGGCTTTCCACGCTTCAACGATATCTCCACCATTACTATAGTGGCTAGAAGAATAGTGTGGCAACGGCTACTACTCGCATGCTACGTGGTTGACTCCCGATTTGATGATAGTAGCGGTGGCGCTGCAATCGACATAGATGCGAGTTACCCGGTCTGGGAGATGAGATGGAAATCTTAGGATGAAGGAGGGTTTTTTCAGCTATATTTCGGGTGACTTAAGTTTATTTATAAAAATTTTGTGTATTTCAGATAATTGTCTTCCACAGAACTTGAGAATATTCTTTAATGTTAAAATAAATGAAAAATATCTGCTGTTATAAATAAGTTGAAATATAAGATCAGAGATGGATGAAGGTATCCATCCTTAATAAGAAAAAGCATGGAATATGAGCCCTTCCGAATTTATTATTAGAGAAATTACATTTTGCGTAATTAAACATTAAACATAGATCTGCTAAATTAAGTCTAATAAAATATCAACATAAAATCTAATAATAATATAATGCTGTACACAGCTGGCTACGGTACAAATGATAAAAAATGAATTTTCACAGATGGTTCAGGAGAAAAAATTCAAGAGATGAGGCGGTCGCCCCTGTAACTCGGAAGTTCTCATATGTGGAATGCACAATATTGAAAAATATATAGATATAAAAAGAGACTATCTTTTTTCATATAAAATTCATTTATCACATGAAGAACAACCAAATTACTTTTTTATGTGATGATAAAATATTAAATATCAGATATTTTAGGTTAATAGTTTTGAAAAAAAAATTCTAATTATTTTTAAAAAAAGGAAGATATATAATAAATTTGTATTTAAAGCTGCTTTGATTGCATTTCGTTATTTAAAAATAAGGACTTTTTAAAAATTATTCTGAATTTCTTATTTTACATAAAGAAAAAAATAAATGAGAAATATAGACAGAAAAGTGGTTCTTGAAATTTTAGAATGCAACAATAAGAAGGGAAGGGCTGCTTTTTTATTGAAAAACTAAAATCAGATGAAGAAATCAAAAAACTTATCTAAAGAAAATAACTCAATGTGAAATGGTCGTGTATTTCACTATAAGATAACTGAAAAAGAATAAAATCATTTGAAATTAAAAAAATACTGCAAAATCATCTCTAAATTAAAAACAAAAAGGGGGGAAGGTCGAAATATTATTAAAATGGTATATTATTTAATGTTCTGGAATGAAAATGAAATAATAAATCAAATTTATAAATTTTACGAAGAAATTAATGGAGCCTTATTGATGTAAAGCTCTGGATGTTTAGCTACTATGTTGATGTAGCTGCCATCTGGCAGCATCATCA
>JAHWFO010008373.1:128889-147179 GCA_023313115.1 Rhysida immarginata
AAAGCTCTGGATGTTTAGTTACTATGTTGATGTAGCTGCCATCTGG
Organism: Rhysida immarginata; assembly: GCA_023313115.1. Classification (NCBI taxonomy): domain Eukaryota; kingdom Metazoa; phylum Arthropoda; class Chilopoda; order Scolopendromorpha; family Scolopendridae; genus Rhysida; species Rhysida immarginata. The sequence continues at coordinate 128,936 of JAHWFO010008373.1, forward strand.
CAGCATCATCATTCGAGGAATCAGATTTGAACGCTCGCTGCCATACTATTCTTCTAGCCACTCTACCATTATTATAGTAGAACAAGTGCATCATGGGTAAAATCCAGACAAAGCATATTGATGAGATGACTTACTGCGCATGTCAAAAAGATCGTTCAACTTACGTGGCGGCAGCTATAAATATATTTATTTATTTATTTATTTATTTATTTATTTATTTATTTATTATTACCACCTCTGCTGAGATACAAAGATTAAGACACATTAAAAGTCATCAATACAACTTCATTATCCGAGGTGTTATAGGAAGTGAGTTATTAACTTGTTGATCTTAGAGGCGGCATTTTAATTTCTGTTTATATCTCAGTTATCGTTCAAATTCGGACCCATGTTCATAAGAATTTTTCTGCTTAGAATCGAATATTCCATCACCCTTATCATTTTTGACATGAAATTTAACAACACCCTGTATATTACCATATATATTCTTGCCTTATATTACAATAAATATTAGAACTGAAGAAGAAAAATTAATAGTACGAGGTCTGTTCAAAAAATACGTAGACTGTTTGAATTGCGCCGGCCCTGTTGGTCCCAATCAAAATCGCTTGGTGTCGCTATCTTCTGACAGATCCGCTGATTACAAGGCAGTTTTTTGATTGCAAATATCAGTATTGGTTGATTAGCTACGCGGTTGCTTGTGAAGTGTGTTTTTTTCGTTTGGCGGATTTTTAGAATGAGTGACTTGAACGAGCAAAGAGTTGCTGTGAAATTTTGTGTTAAACTCGGAAAAACTCGGATCATGTCACGAGATTTTGACCGAAAAATTGAAGATGCACCGCGTTGCTGCGAAGTTTTTGGCCCATTCAGCCCTCAGAACTCGAGAGTTTTTGGCCAAACACTCGATCACTGTTCTTCCTCACCCACCCTACTCACCTGACCTCGCTCCTTGTGACATCTTCTTGTTTCTCGAACTCAAAAGACATTTGAAAGGAAGGAGATTTGAGACGATTCCCGACATAAAGGCAAATGCGACGAAGGCGCTGAAGGACATCACAAAAGAAGTGTTCCAGGACTGTTTCCAAAAGTGGAAACACCGTTGGGATAAGTGTGTGTATCGGGGAGGAGAGTACTTTGAAGGGGACCCAGATGTGCAACTTCTGAATAAAGTATATTTTGTTTCATGACGTCAGTCTACGTATTTTTAAACAGACCTCGTATATGTATTTTGAGAGTGTATATATATGAAATTTATATGAATTTATGTAGCATACTCAAATCGATTTAATACATTCAACAAAGCGACAGCATTTCCCTTCCCTTTTTTATTTATAATTATATGTTTGAAGAGCTTCTTCTGCAGTGTAATTTTATCTTCTCTTTGAATATAACAGGATGCATTTTTTAACCATATCAATTTTTAGCACATTTTCTTAGAAAAGAATGCAAGATAATTCGTGCTTATGTGATCGGTTTGTCCAGCTGTCCGTCCGTCCGTCTGTAGACACAATTCCAACAATGCATTACGTTGCAATAGAGAGAGAGTGCATGTAATGGAATTGCTGGAAGACACGAATTATCTTGCATTGGGAAAAACCCGTGCTGATCATATCAGTTCGGGCCGGCGCGCGCTCTAAACGTTAATGGGATTGTGCGCGTGCAGGATGCACCTGATATGACGATTACTGAAAGGGCAGATCGGTCTCTAAATCAAAAGAATTTTTTTATTCGTAGGGAGCTTATTACTTATTACGATAACTTGAAAACAAATTAACTTTTTCACATTCTGTTTTCACCAATCCATTAATATGGGACAGAGCACGAACAAGTTCGAACGTGAGATAGCCGGAATAGGTACGTGTTCTAATGGCACGTGCTCTAATGGTAGCATTCTGATACCACCTTAAAAATTTCCTGTAACCAGGTATGGTATGTACTATATAAAATAAATCGTCACGACTTGTCATGAACGAATATATAAGAGTAATTAGTGATAGCAGATATTGGTCTAGTGGCACGTGTACTTGTATGTCTCATGAATGAATATAACGCGTAAATAATGATAGTGGGAATTGCTTTAGTAGCACGTGTCCTAAAGATACCACATGGTACCAAATAATGCCGTTGGAATTTCAGTGCTAAGATATGGCGTGTAATATATCAAACAACTCGTAACAACTAATCATGAGTGAATATTACGAGTAAATAATGATAGTGGGATTGGTTTAGTAGCACGTGTCCAAATTGTACCATGTGGTACCGTTGGAACTTTCAATGAAAAGACATGGCATGTAATATATCAAACAACTCGTAACAACGTGTCATGAGTGCATATAACGAGTAAATAATGATAGTGGGATTGGTTTAGTAGCACGTGTCCTAAAGATACCACATGGTACCATATAATGCCGTTGGAATTTCAGTGCTAAGATATGGAGTGTAATATATCAAACAAACCCTTACGAATTGTTAGACCTATTGTTATCCATAGCTTATTTGTATCAAGAGCATATTGCTGTTAGCCTTAATAGTATCTAACACTTATTACTGTGAGACATATTGCTATCTGGTAGTAGTTAATCGCTTGCTTCAATGGTAAATCTTAACGTAGAAACACTTTAGTAATTGAAAATGAAAAAAATAATAGATGCTTACACATAACGCTTCAGAAATTGAGTTATTTGGGAATGCCTACAAATTAAAGAAATTCATTTGTTCAAATACATAAAGAATAACTTCACTCTCCATTTAACCTTTCAGTTTCTTCACGTTTATTCGTTTAAATTCTCTCTATACTTTAGTTTACTTAAATAGTAATTTACAATTTAGTTTTCATATTTATCTATTTTCTCTAAAGTGTTTTAAAATATAAGTTAATTCTATATGTCCATGTATGATGCTATAACACGAAAATGTGCCCCCTTTATCCGCGTTGGCGGTAAAATCATTCTTGTTAAAATTTTATTAACTCTTTCCGAATACAAAGGACAAAGGGGTAGCATATTCCCGAACTGTTTATAGTCTTTTAGTATTAATCTTAAACGTAATTTACACTTCAACTCTTCATAAATTACTATATTTCAATCTGAAAACTGTCGTGATATTAACGGATAAATTGTGTAAAAATTAAAACTATTCCATCAAAGTGGAAATAAAAGATGCAGTAAATACGAGGGTAGCCCAGAAAGTACAGCACCACAATTTTTTCTTCAACAATTATTTATTGAACACAATGAAACTTACACATACGAAAGAATGATGTTTCTTCTACACTTCCTATTTTTCCACATAATCTCCGTCCCGTTCCATGGCTTTCCTCCAGCGAGACACAAGGGCGTGTATGCCCTGTCGGTACCAGCCCTTGTTCTGTTCACGCAGCCATGTCTTCACTATGCGAATCACCTCTTCATCCTCAAAATGTCTTCTACGAATGGCATTTTTCAATGGCCCAAACAAGTGAAAGTCTGAGGGCGCTAGGTCGGGGCTGTAGGGCGGATGGGGTAACACTGTCCAACCCTGTTTCGTGATGTGTTCCGACGTCCTCAAACTTGTGTGAGAGCGAGCGTTATCGTGTTGAAGCAAACAATCAGCTGGGTTGTTATGCTGTACAAGTCGCTGGAAGCGCTTCTTGAGTTTGGTTAATGTGTTCACATATGCCTCAGAATTAATGGTGCTGCCTCTCGGCATCACATCAATGAGTATGACACCATCACAGTCCCAAAACATAGTGAACTTGACCTTACCAGCAGAAGCAGTTGCTTTGCATTTTTTCTTCTGTGGAGAGTGCAGATGACGCCATTCCATCGATTGTCGTTTTGTTTCGGGCTCAAAATGGTGCACCAGCTGTCCCCGTAAAGCTTCCCCGTCAGCTTCAAAACGTTGCAGCAACTTAGAAGAAATGTTTTTCCTCAGAGCTTTGTGTTCCTCCGTAAGACAGCGCGGAACCTATCGTGAATAAGTTTTTGTGTAATCAAGAGCACAGATGATTTCACCCATACTTCCTTTGCTGATTAACAGCTCCAGTGCCAACTGCCGAGTCGTTCTGCGTCGGTCCTGACCACGGTGTATGTTGTGTTTTTATGAAAGAGTTCGAGATCGCTGTGATTCATAACTATACTTTATTGAAGAGAACGGAGTGATATACATGAGAAGCTTACATTTGAGAAATCGAGAGTAAAGTGCCCAATGCACTATGGGAAATCTAACAGAGGCATTCTGGGGAAAACAATAGAACAATGATACAAACATTACAGTTTCCTCCCCTTTAAAAGGATAAGAACATCGAAGTTCCAACCAATCTTTTATATTCTTAATACTTAAAACTATTTAGTTACATAGTCTTGTAAGCATGGTGGTGTGCGTCGTATGTGTGTAGAAACACGTGTACTTGAGTCCACCATGGAGAATTTATTTCTCTTACAGTAGGCATTAATCATTCAGCTGAATTATCAGGTTCTGTTTCAGCTGTAACATTTGTGCTTAACATTTGATCAATGTGACGTCGCCATTGATAGTTACCCACCTTAATCAGACAGTGTAGTCTACCTAAACGTTTAATGATAATACATGGCATCCATTTTTGTTTACCTATGTAATTTCTTGCTAGAACTTTATCTCCACGCTTAAATTGTCTGCTAACTTCCTGAGATTTAACTAATTTCTGTTTTGGAGTGTCAGCTGGTTTTAAAGGTTTAATCAAATCCAAACGTGTTAAAACGTTACGTTTCAAAAACAACATGGAAGGGGCCTCTCCCGTTGTCACATGTGGCGTACGACGATATGCCAACAAGAAAGCATACAAACGTTGTTCAAGTGATAAATTATGTGAACTTGATTTTAATCCATGTTTAAATGTTTTTACAAAGTTCTCAGCCAAACCATTTGTTGCTGGATGATACGGTGCAGATGTTCTATGTTCAACACCGTTTTCTTTTAAAAACGTGTTTATTTCCTAATTGTGGCCCATTATCTGAGACCAACACACGCGGCAATCCATACCGAGCAAACAATGTTCTCAGTTTTTCAATAATTTTATAACTGGTCACTGATTTCATTTTAAATACTTCAGGAAACTTAGAATAAGCATCCATGACTATTAAAAACATACGGTTTTCAAAAGGACCGGCAAGATCTACATGTGTTCTCTCCCAGGGACTTACAGGAGTCTCCCATCTATGTGAACGATCCACTGGGGGTTATTTTTGTACTGGGCACATGCTGCACAAGAAGAAGCGAGTTTTTCTATGTCTTTATCAATATTGTGCCACCAGGGTATCGGGGTATCTGCCTGGACGATTTTCCTAGAACTAAAGCATTACCATTTCCCTAAAACCAACCAGATACCCATTCCATCGTAGTTCCTCTTCCGCTAAGTTGTCATCACAGCTCAATGTCACTCGTCACAATAGTCTCGCCACTCCAAATTTGTAAATCCTCACCCACGAAATGCATTTAAGTAATTTTGCTAACTTATCATAAAAAGTTTCAGCAGTCTAATTTGAATTTGTGCTAATTTAACTTTAATGCAGCAAAGAAAGGCCTTTTCAATAATGCTTACAGTTAATTGGAAACTAAGATAAATGTTAAAGAAAGCTCTTCAAAAAGTTTTTTTTTTGCTATATTAAAGAAATAGAATTTAAAAAAATTTAATTTGTAGATTAAAATATTAATATTTAATTTAATTTTTAATATTAAATATCTCAGCAGTTTAAGTTTCCTCAATTGGATTTTAATTGGTAGTTAAAACCTCAGTCAGCTGAAAACAAAAAAATCTTAAAGCTAAAATTTTCAAACTCCCAAATACAAAAATTAAAATTAACCCCCCGCCTATCATAATAACGCAAATTATTTTGTGAATGTCTGTGCTTAAAGATTAAAGCATCCCCAAGTACGCTAATGATACAAAAAAAAATAATCAAGATTTAGAGCCATATTTCCACAAGTGTGTTGAATTTGAATTGTTTCTTGTGTTTGAGGGGAGTTAGGACGGGGGAATTACGGTTTTCCTGTCGCAAAGTGTTTGAGTGTCAACCGTAATTTTGTTGTCCTAAGTGGAAAACATGGCTCTCACACAAGAAAGGATAAGGAAGAAAGGATAATCTATACCCATCTTTTGTAAAAGATTGCGCATTCCATCATCGACGAATTCATGAGTTGAACGAGAAAAAAAAATCAGATCCACCAGTTCTTGGTAGATGAAAGTCGACACCACTAGAAAATAAAATTTTAAACACCTATAAGCCTCCCGAATTAACTTCGGAATTATGAATAAATTTAATTAGAAGCTCCGTGAAAGGGCACCTATAATTAGTTACTCGAGAAAAATAAGTTTGTAAATGCGTCAGCATGAATTCGTTTCAAACCGCATTTAAAATTAAGTCTAAACTTACAGTTATACGTATAGCTGTAGGACACAGGTAATAAACGATGAAAATGCACATTTAGATGTATTTAATTCCCATTCTACACGTTCATCAGCCATCTTAATAGGCCTCGCAAAAGTCTGTATAAGTGGTTCAGCCACCTTAATAGTTCTTTAAAGTAAATTATGAATATTAATCGAGTCACGTGAATTAAGAAATTGTGCTTTTTACATTAATATTACTCTTAAATATCTGTAAAAATAAGCCGCTGTTCTTGTTGTACAACTTTGGTGCCAAAGTGACCGGATTTTACAACTCGTAGGCCTACTTAATGGGTGAACACACTTAACGTTTTTTTTGTTTTTTTTAACGTACAATGAAAAATATAATGAAAAGCACCTCCGTGGAATCGAGAAAGCTATTCAGTACGGCACTTACCGTAAGCAAAATTACATCTAAATTTATAAACTAAAGTGAAAATTTTGCTTTAATAAGAACTAACTTACTGAGGACCAATAACTTTCGAGAAAGAAAATACTAGTCTAAATTATAATTAAAAATAAATTGAATTGCGTTAAGATATTAAGTCTTTAATTATTTTAATTTTATTTCGAGCTCCTAATAAATATTAAACTTTGAAATATTAGGCCTATACGCGGAAATAACGGTCATTACCACGAACGCGAAGAGGAAATTGCTTAAAAGATTTAATTTAAAAATGCAAGATAAAATCTAAGGATATAAAAAAAATGTATATCTCTAAATTAATTTGAATTTAAAAAGAACTATTTTAATATTCACATAAAGGAGAAAAAGAACCAAACTCACTAAGAAAATATCCTGGAAATGCCTTATATCCAGCACGAAGATTCAAACTGAGCTTTAAAATAACTGCCAAGATGGAACTGGATCACTGAGTATGCGCAGAACGTAGAAAAGGGGGGGTGGAGAAGTAGTCAAGTATATCAATGTTGTTGCCCCTCCCTATATCTACACTTGGTAACAGCGTTTTAGTATTTTCCAAATACAAGCATCTCGATTTATTATGCATAAAAAAATAAATGAAAGAAGTTTTTAAGTACATGCTTTTACTTTATAAAATGCCCTAAAATAATCAAATAAACAAGATAATAATAGGAATTCATAAAATTAAAATAAATTTAAAGTGTGGTGGCTTGTTTAATAAAAATTAAATACTATTTGATAAATATGCTTTTATATTCTTTCTTTACGTCTTCCTTTCTTTTCGTATTTTAATGCTATAATAAACACTTCATGCAGTATTTTCATTTTAAAAATTTTAAATTTAATTTAAATGTTTTTTTTTTAAGTGAAAGGCATCATTTACTTTTTAGTGCACTTTTTAAAGTAAAAATTTGTTTTTAAAATTCTTTTTTATTATTATTTTTTTTTTCTTTTTAGTCTTGATTTTGTAATCAGTTTCAACCCATGCTTTTGCTATAAATATGTGAAAAATAAAGAAAATCTAAAGAGGTGGCCTAATCCCTATTTAGGGGTAAATTAAACGAAAGTCAGTTTAACCCTTTTTAAGAATTCGAATTTTGAAAATTTTTTTCTTGGCTTATATTGTCACCGGAAATGAATCAGTATGCAAAATTTGGAATCATTTGACCAAAGTGGGTTAAAATTTGGTTGCAAGTTTTGAACGAAACAATCCGACAGAAGTTGTAAGTACGAGGAGGGGTTCAAAAAATTATGCAACTGAGGCTTATAATTATACAAAAAAATATACAAAAAACGTAACAATGACCAAAAATCCTTCACAGTACTCTTCTGGTATAGTTCTGGTATAGTTCTCCTTCAAAGTACTCTTCAAAGTACACTTATTAAAGGCCAGACGGTAGTCTTTTTCTGGTATAGTTCGTAGAGCTGAATTTACTGCTTGTGCGAGATCTTGGACCCGACGAAATGGCTTTCTAGCAAGTTTTCTTTTAACCGTAGATCGGGAGAGTAGGCAGGATGTAATTTTTTTCTTGCTGTAGATAGATTGCAACAGCCTTCGTCTTTTGGGCACTCGCGTTGTCATGCAAAAGCAAGGTTCTGCTGGTTTGAATTGTTGGGCGCTGCTGTTTGATTTTATTAATTAATTGAGACAACACAATGTTTTTGTAGTACTGTTTTGTAATTGTAAGATCCTCTGGTATACAATTAACAAGAAGTGGCCGAGAAAAATTAAATAAAACACTGAACAAACGCCTGGCCTGAGCACTTGTGATTGAGAATCGTCTTCACCTATCCAAATACATTTGGCTGTTTTACTAGGGGTTGTGTAATAGTAAAACCAGCTCTCATCCCCTGTGACAATGTCTGTAAGCCTCTTGGAACCATTTGAAGGGAAATGATGGAGCAATTCTCTCGCTTTTTCAACACGCAACTTTTTCTGATCTTCCGGCAGTTTGTGTGGCCGCACAAATTTTTTTCAGATGAAGGTGGCCGTGCAAAATTTTCTCAATACTGCCTATTGATATGTCGCAGCTTCGTCAGAGTGTACATCAGTGCGTGGGAGCGACTGTCATCTAAAGCATCACACAAGGAAACACCTGAGACTCCAATGGCGAGAGACGGTTGTAATATACGCCGATAAACTAAGTAATGAAAAGATATTTTCCATGCACGAAATGAACAATTTCCATGAGGGAAAAGAGGCACTGCAATAACTGAGATTCACTAAGATTTGTCGTAGCATTACACTGAACGACCAATTTATTAGAGACACCTCTTACGGAAAATGGATCGGCCTCCCAGTGACACCCAAACAATGGAACAGGCCGAAGCGGTGTATAAAAGGAATGCATTGGATCACAAGTTGCAGTAGCAGCAGAAGTGGACTGAATATGGGTAAATCCAAGGATTTGACTGACTTTGAACGAGGCATGATCGTTGGAGCTCGACGCGTTTCAACACCAACACTGACTGGAATGAATACTTTTAGGGTTTTTTTTATCACACTATAGGGAAGCATAAATATCAAACTGACTAATCACAGTGCGCTTTACATTGCTTGTGCACTATACCGTCATTAAAGTTTTCCGAGGAATAAAGAATGTTGATAGAACGCAACTGAAGCGGTATACCGGGGATAAGTTTAATCCTTCTATAGCTAAATTGTCTAAAAATCTTATGTGGATAATGCAGATGATTAACTTAAGAATAAAATAAAACTCTTTTTCCACAACGAAACAGGAATTGAACAAACATAAAAAGAAAAAGACCGAAAATATAATGAAAAAATACAACCTGAATCTGTAAGCGCTTTTCGAAAGCTTTGCTTTCATCATTCAGCAGCCAAGGAGCACCTCGAGAGAACTTGAGAGAACTGACTTGGAATAATCGACAATCGACAATCGAACAGTGTAGTGTATCGGTATTCGTGTGGAACTTGAAGCATAGCTTCCATAATCTCACCCTTCATAATCATATTCCAAGGGAAATACACTGAACTAGAAAAGAAGCCTAATGTACCCACAAAGGTCATCCAAAGTATGAAAGAAAATTGCCTCCTCTTGGTGGAGGAAAATTTGATTGACGATTGTCTGAACTAGGAGTATATTACATAGTAAGCCACAGAAAAAACGAAAGAATTTATGAAACCTAGTAATCTGGTAAGATGACATTATCAATGTCATCAAAATTGACATCAAGGAAATGTCTTGGATTACGATGCCTTTTTCTATGTAGAGAATGTTTTAGAATGCCAGAGACTAGATCATTATCATGATTTGCCATAATAGGCAGCACGGTTTTCATGAGCTCTTGAACATATTTCCCGACATGGGTCATATCGAAATCATTATGAATGGAGTAATTGCGAGCAATTCTTCTATCTAATTGTGCAATAGTCCTTAAGGTAATGTTTTGGAAAGTTTGGAGTTCCTTCCATCTTGTCTTGCAAATCGTAGCCAGACGGGCATGCCATATAGCAAGATGACACGAACAATTATTTTGTATAACAGTAGTTTGTTATCAACACTGAGGACACTGTTACGACCCAACAGAGCAATTAAGCTAAACTTTGCTTTTTTGGCCTTGTTCATCGCATAAGTCACATGCATATTCCATGATAGTTTTGAATCAATAACAACGCCAAGGTATCTATAATTATCAACCCATTCCAAGTATTTGCCATATAACTTTAAGGAGTCAAGATTTCTCTTTTCCTTCTTAGTGATAAACATTGCTTTGCATTTGTCGACATTCAGTTTTAATCGCCACTTGCTAAACCAGATTTCCCATTCTTTAAGGGCTTTCTGCAAACGTGATACAACAACACTAGGCTGGCGTGCCCATGTCAGTATAGCAGCATCATCCGCATAAAAATATAGCTTGCAGTAAGAGATTTCAGGGAAGTCACGTATATAGTAATTGAACAGAACTGGCCCCAGCACTGATCCTTGTGGGACACCGCCATTTATCTCACAGGTATCAGATAATTCATCTCCAACTCTGGCCTGAAATGACCTGTTGGACAGAAACGAGTGAACTAGACTAATTAAATCACGTGGGAAACCATCAGTTATCATTTTATAAATAAGGCCTTCATGCCAGACCTGATCAAATGCTTTATGAACATCTAAGGCCCGCCGCAAATAAGAATTAGGAGCGACGGCTCGTCGCTCGTTGCCGCCTGCAGTGGGGGGTTCGTCAAGGTCACACTGCTGACGTCAGTTGTCGCTCTTTGTCGCTTGTCGCCAGCTCTTTCCCGCCGCAAATACAAGAGTGTCGCCAGCTCATCCGTCTTTTCTCCTATGGTATATACACAATGATAACTATTTAAATAAATAAATAAATAAATGCGATAGTGAAATATTCATGCCTTTGGTCCTGTGAACTGATGTTAGTAATGGTTTAATTATTTTCAACTAATGTTTTTATTTATATCTCATTTTTTAAATCATAATTAATAACTAATTCAGAAAACAAAACAGGTGCAGACTAGACAGGTGCTTAGAAAATATAAGCTAACATCCAAAATTCAATTATGAAAATATTGAAACCAAATATTGTGCCTTTCATTAATTTTATGAATAAATTATGATGTAATTTAAGTATTATCTAAGTTCTTTCATATTTAAGTATTTTTGTAGGGTTGTTTTAATATTTTTTATAGTGTTGTTTAAATAATAAATCCGTATTTTACGATACCCTTGCAAATAAGATGAATTTTACGAACGTTTAGCTTCTCAGGGTAATTTAAGATGAATCATATATGAATTTATTTGTTCATAATAATATGAACGGATATTTATAAGAGAAAAGGACGAGACACAAAAAACCTGAGACTTCAGGATAATTCTCTAATATTTTAATTGCTTTTAGAGAATTATCCTTTTTGCTTTGATAAAGGATAGTCTCTATCCGAAACGTCAGCTTTTTATTTTATTTTATATTTCTAGTTTTATTTTGATTTTATTTATTATTTATTAATTATTTTGTTAATTATTATTTATTTTTTATTTTTATTTAATAACTATTATTCATTATAATATCAGTTATCTTCTATCTATATATATAAAGAAGGATGTTTGTGGGTCTGTCTGTGGGTCTGTCTGTCTGTGGGTCTGTTTTTTATACAAATCTACAGTTTTAGTCCGATCTTGATGAAATTTCGCATACATGACCTTCAAAGCATGAGGAAGGTCACTGTCTACTTCAGATTTCGAAAAAATAATAAGTATTGATAAAAAATCGATATTCATGGTTATGGCAGGGCATATTAATGAGAAATATCGCATGACCAACAATGCAAGACAAAGTTTTTGCAACAATGGTATCAACACGCAATTCACAAACACTCTGCACGGACCAACAATATATATCTCATGACCAACAATGCAAATAAAAGTTTGTGCAACAATAGGTATCAACAATGGTTTCAACACGCAATTCACCAATAACAATGAGCTCAAAATGATGATGCAATAATAAAGCAATTCTTTCCAAGAATTATAACAATGAACATAAAATGATGATGCAATATGGATAAGTTTCAATTTGTAATAATGCATAGAATTCCTGTTATTCAGGTTTTTCTTAGAAAAGAGAGTTCTTAGTACTTAACAATTTCTTGAAAATCTTTAAAAATGATCAGTAGCTGGAGATAATGAAGAGTTAGCAGACTATTGAGAAAGAGTGGAAAGACGACAGAGAAAGCAAACCTTTAGCTCCGTGCTGTATTGAGCAAATGGGAAGCAAGTAAATAGAAGAATTGGCGACCGCTAGACTACCCAAAGTGATGAAAAGCCAAATTTTGCTTCAACACAGCGAGAGAAGAGTGGAAATTGCAACAACATCATGTGTACATCTGAAGTAAGATTATCTGAGTAAGAAATTATTGGAGCGATCCATCCATTGTGAGCCTTTAAAAAGATTTTTTTCGAATTTTCATTAAGAATTTTTCCTGTATTAATTCTAAGCATTTTCATGTGTTTATTTTTAAGATATTGCAAAATTTAAGTTAATTTTTGAGATTGTTCTGTTTTCATCCAAGTGTAATTATCCCGGGCAACGCCGGGTACCTTTGCTAGTATCATATAATGTTTAAAACATCACTGGATATGAAACATTAACAAAAAATTAACATAAAATCAAGGAATATTTAGAATTTCTTTATCATAAAATATATTAAAACAACACTATAAAAGTACTGAATAAATAATTAGATAACTGTTTCGAAATAAAAATTATTTTTTAGGTAAGAAAATAAACTGAAATTTAACACGAATAATAATAATAATAATAATAATAATAATAATAATAATAATAATAATAATAACCCTCGTGTGGTCCTACGTCCACGTCGTGCGAGGGGGGCAACATCTAGGAGGGATGGCCCTGGTTAACAGGTCTGATTTACTCTACCCTTAGATTAATCTTGAGGGTCCAGATGACACAGTAGGGCTGATGAGCTGATTACATCAACCAAGGGCCTGCTGATGATGGAGATGGCTAACAGGACCACCCATTTATTGGTGATCAATATGATTAGTGCTAGTGTATTATCTGATACCGGCTCGGACGTCACCCGGGTTACCAAGGTCCGCGCTCGTGGGTTAGGCAGAGGCTCACGTTCGAAAAATATGCCACAATCTCCCAGGGCCACTGGTGGCGAAAGCAGCACCAACCCCTGTTCGGCTACTGCAATGCCACAACCTGTCCCTAGTGTTTCAAGAGCTTCTTTGCCCTCGACCACTAAGGCAGGCAAGCCACGCCAACGCATGAAATGGACCAATGACATAAACTGTTTTATCATGCGAGCCTACTACGCAGTCACTAAATTGGAAACTGACACTACAGCTTACAGACAACGGTTATATAACATTTTCAAAGAGACATATCCTCACATCACAGTCACTGAACAACGCATTGCAGATCAGCGTCGCACAATTGTTATGAAAAATTTAATACCCTTACCCACGCTACAGAAAATAAAGCAAGAAGTTGCACAACAGCTACAAGAACATGAGCCATCTACACAAACTGACACTCAACACACAGAATCAAACACTAACATTGACATCACTAATGAACTTGCAGAACACACACTCAACAATGAACTTCACCATGGTATTCATCCACAACACAACATGAATACCAAACTTATTGAAACATTAAACGACACCCTACAAAGATACCTTACAGTTTACACGGGAACAGATCCCACACAAAGACCAGGTATACCTAAAATAAACATAAACAGCAAAACGGGGGAAATTTTATCTTACATGAACACACATATCTTACCACAGTACATTGAAGAAAATCTGTCTTTAGAATACATACACCTACTTATTTACACTGGGGCTCTTACAGTTATATCCACACTGGGTAGGAAACCAATCCATAAAAACACACAAAAATCATACACCCAACAGAAACCTAAATGGCAAAAGCGAATTGAGTCTGAGATTGACGAAATCCGCAAGCAGTTAGGTAGACTTACACAGTACACTAAAAACAACACTTCATCAAAGCAGAACAAACGCCTCAGACAATTATTTAAGAAGATTAAAACACACACCAGACATGAGCAGCACAATCAACACATTACAGAATATATGGACACATTAAAACAAAAGTTAGCTGCAAAAACACAACGCCTGAAGAGATACAAAACATGCACTCAGCGCAAACAGCAGAACAAGTTATTCGCAAACAATGAGAAGACATTCTATAAGCAGTTAAACAAAGATTATACACAGACACAAAACACTGGTCTGCCAACACAAACAGCACTCCAACATTATTGGTCGTCTCTTTGGTCTGTCTCAGTTGAACATAATAGGGAAGCTAGCTGGATCAGGGAAGAGGAGCAATTAGCATCCACACTATCAAACATGCCTTATACTGACATAACAGCAGATGAACTCTCACAAGTCATTATACGTACTCACAATTGGAAGGCTCCAGGTGTAGATAGGATTCAGAACTTTTGGCATAAGCGCTTCACCTGTTTGCATCTGGCCCTTGCAAAACAGATCTCCAACACTTTGTAAACACCACAGACATTGCCACATTTCCTCACACAAGGAATAACATACATGGTACCAAAGTCACATAACACTACAGATCCCACACAATATAGACCTATCACATGCTTGCCGACACTTTACAAAATAATAACTGCCTGTATCGCAAACAAAATTTATACACACAAAGACACAAACAACATTCTCACTGAGCAACAAAAGGGATGCCGTAGAAACCACATGGGTTGTAAGGAGCAACTCCTGATAGACAGTGTGGTCCTACGGCAAACTCACAATAAACATCGACACCTCCATGCAGCCTACATTGATTACAAAAAGGCCTTTGATAGTGTCCCACACTCATGGCTTTTATATACACTACGATTATATAAAATAAACCCTACACTTATCACTTTTTTAGAAAGTACAATGCTGCATTGGAGAACTACACTACACCTCACACTCAACAGTGAAACTATCACGACTGACAAAATACAGATAAACCGGGGCATCTTCCAGGGTGACTCACTGAGCCCACTCTGGTTTTGTCTTGCACTAAATGCACTTTCCAACAGACTGAACAGCACAACTTACGGCTACACAATTAAACATAATAAAAGCTGCCACTACACGCTCTCACACTTACTCTACATGGACGACATGAAAATCTACGCCTCCACACAAACACAATTGCACCAATTACTTGACATTACACAAACCTTTTCAAAAGACATACACATGCAATTTGGGTTGGGCAAATGCAAAACCATTCACATTGAAAATGGAGTACTCAGGGAAGGGGGCTTCACATTAGATGAACCAGATCACATTGCTGCTATGGAAAATGACGAATTTTACAAATATCTAGGATTTAAGCAAGCCAAGCTTCTGGAGCACAAACACATAAAGAATACACTCACTAAACAATATCTTCATAGGCTAGAGACAATACTTAAAACACACTTAAATTCCAGAAATTTAATCAAGGCCATCAATGCTTATGCCACGCCAATACTCTCCTACTCCTTTGGAGTCATACAGTGGACACACACAGATCTTGAGGGACTTGAAAGGAAACAACGTAAACTGCTTACAAAGCACAAAAAGCACCATCCACACGCAGCTATTGAAAGACTCACCCTGCCTCGTTCAGAGGGAGGCAGAGGTCTTATTGACCTAACAGATCTACACCAGAAACAGACTCAGTCACTCAGAGAATTCTTTCACTCTAAACAACACACATCACCATTACACAAAGCAGTCTGCATGGCTGACACAAAATACACACCTCTGAATCTGAACAGCATGCAGAACACCCATAACATTCCTACAACATGCACTAAACTTCAATCATGGCTCGGAAAGCAACTCCACGGTAGACATCCTTCTGACCTCAACCAGCCACACGTCGACAAAAAAGCGTCGAACTTTTGGTTGAGTGAAGGGAGTCTCTTTGGGGAAACTGAAGGAACCATGATTGCCATACAAGACCAGGTTATTAACACTAAAAGCTACAGAAAACATATTATCAAAGAATCGACTGACGGGTCTTGCAGGAAATGCCACATCGCAGAGGAAACCATCCAACACGTCATATCCAGTTGCAAAATACTCACGCAGACAGATTATTTGCACAGACATAACCAGGTAGCCAACATCATACATCAACATCTAGCTAAGATACACAAGCTAAGGGACATTCACACTCCTTACTATAAATATATCCCCGACACTGTCTTAGAGAACACCACACATAAACTATATTTTGACAGAGCTATAATCACGGACAAAACTATCCCTCATAACAGACCAGACATTACACTAGTAGATAAGCAAAACAAAGTGACTTACATAATTGATATCTCCATCCCCAATACACACAATTTACAAAAGACATACACTGACAAAATCACTAAATATACGGATCTTGCACACGAAATAAAACGCCTTTGGGGAGTTAACAGAGTACACATTGTTCCTATCATTCTTTCCGCCACTGGGATTATTCCACACTCGCTACACAAAAGCCTGTCAACACTAAATTTAAACCCACACTTATACAAAACCTTACAGAAAGCCACAATTCTAAACACATGTCACATAGTAAGGAAATTCCTACACTCAAACATCAATACTCCCACGAGTGGATAACTTTCCCTCCCTCGCATTTGAGTCCCTTGGGCTTTGGCCCTCTTTTGGGTCCGCCTCTGGGATTGGCTTCCGGACTTGATCCGAGTTTGGCTTCCCCAAACAATGATAATAATAATAATAATAATGGAGTGTCATCAATTATAATAATGGCAAAATGGAACAATGGAGTGTCAAAATCTTTCATATCCAGTTTCTGCATAATTATTCTTAACAATATCTATCATTTCTCTGTCATCCACTGTATTTTTTCACTGGTTTCCCCTATGGAGGAATTAGATGTTTTGATTGGCTATCGACGATGTTGTCGCTGGTCGCTTGTCGCTTCCAATTGAATTCAGCTCAATAGAGGCGACGTCGCCTGAAAACCAGTTTTTTCCGTCGCCGTGACCAAGGGCAAAAACGAGGTCACGCTCGGGCGACAAGGAGCGACGCCGACGCATGCGTAGTGTCCATGGCGGGAACCCATGTCGCCGCGACGAAGTGTATTTATTGTGGCCTAAGAAGATGACGCCGCAATACATCGAAAGATTAAGGGGAGTGTTAACATCCGCTATAAGTCTCCAAACTTGGAGCTGGAATAGAACATGCTGAGTATTTATAACGGACAGAAGCCAATCAAGACAAAAAGATCCAACTGCAATTTATTGATTGAGTAAGTGCGTCGCCTATTTGATCAATGGTGATTCGCTAATAGGGCCCCTATCTAAGTTGAGTAATAATTTTTTATCTGTTTTTTGAATGGCTGAGCTTTCGAAGGCGTCCAGAAGGTGTTTCTTGTTTATTGACTCAATAAGTTTTACATTGTTTAATAAGAATTCATGCCCGGTATCTAGAGAGTGTTTGGCTATGGATGACTGATTCCCTCTACCATATCTTGTGTGTCTCATGTGTTCTTCGAATCTTGTTTCAATATTACGGAAAGTTTGTCCTTTGTACATCATGGGGTATTGGGAACATCTGGCTTCGTATATTCCTGATTTCTGTAGTGGTGGAATCTGGTCCTTTGGGTTAGGTAATAAATGCCTGGTCTGGTTGGGATTGCTAAAAGATAACGAAATATTAAAAGATTTAAAAACAGAATTGAGACCTTTGATTAATGATTTATTGTAAGGTAAGGACTCTCCCTCTATTTTTAGTCCGGTTGAGGGTAGTGATTTCGTCCATGAACTTCTTTAACTTCCTCTTCCTGACCAAATCGGTGATGGTACGTGTGCTATAGCCATTGTTAACTGCAATATTCTGGAT
>JAHWFO010008373.1:162179-188370 GCA_023313115.1 Rhysida immarginata
TATTGATTTTTCAAATATACCGGTTATTTTTGAAACACCTGGTATTTTCTTTAAACTTTAGACACCATTTATAATTTTAGAACTACAATTGTATATGCGATTTATGCGTCCCATATCTAATATATACGACGGTCATTTCAAACGTTTAGCATACTGTAAGAATAAATCAAAATAATATGTTTATTTTACAAAAATCCTTTTACAGGACTTTTGTAATCTCCATCATTGCTCTTGTATTCCGGACAGGGCACCTTTATTGTTGAGCTGTCTGATTAACCGGAAGCTTCTTCAACTGCACCAAAACGTTTTCCACAGAGTGGTTGCTTCATTTTTTTGCGAACAAATCAAAATATCTAATAAAGTTTAAACTTTGATATAGGACCTCTGCTTGTTACGCTTTTATCTGACCTGAGTCCTTTTCTTCTTCCATTTTTTGGCACAGTGGTTCAGATTGAGGCACGCTATCCAGCTAACCTACACATGACTTTTTAGTGATGCAACAATGAGAGCGATGGACAGTGGTCCTAATTGCCAAAAACGTGACAAAAGTCAAAAACGTAATTTAATTTTTCTAAAATTCGGTACATAGGGGTTTTTGAGGTCGCTAATTTTGAATTTGATATTATTTTTTCAAAAATGAAAATGGCGACTCAATATTCTTCGTCAGAAGAATGTCCAGATCCGTCTTCACTACTTTGCAATAGTGAAATGTACCTTTAGCAATTCAATCGCCTCAGATTCTAATGATTTTATCCCTTTCACCGGCAATTTCCGTAGGTTTGTGAATGCTGTGCAAGTGTATGCCATGGTGCTCGAAGACCGGCGAATGACAGTTGAGGCGATAGCACAGGTTAGATAAAACAAAATGGGCCAAGTGGGGGCAGCTATTTTTTTAAAATTAGTAATGAAGTATGATTAAAAAAGATAGGAAAATTTGTTTGAGAGTGGGATCTCATGGGACTTCTGTATATTTTAATTTTTGCTATTTAAACTAGAAACGATATTTTAAATACTCTTATAATTTAATAACAATAAATCTTATTGTATTTTATTTACATATTTGATATTTACTGGCTTTCAGTCGTTGACTCGATTTAACTAAACAAAATTACAAAACTAAAAACACAAGGTAATAGAGCGCGATTGAAAATTATCTTTACTTGGTTCGGAGCGAGCTCCCGATGTAACGTATTTAGCACTCAAATTAAAATAGATTTCGAGAGCCAGATATATGCATATAACCTTCAAAAACGATTGTTTTTAACAATAAAGATACAAACCTAACGATTTAGGGCCTCAAATTAAAACTTCGATTTAAAGAGTTTGGCCACGTTTATGGGCCGGCCAGGGGCCGAGAGGGCTAGGGCGTAGGCTTTCTAGTTCTCGAGTCCGCCTGGCTGTGGGTTCGAATCCCGCCGTGGGCATGGATGTTTGTGTTTGTCCCGGGCTGCGTACAGATATAACTTGCGTAAAAGGCGCAAAATGACCTAAGTAGTCGACGCCTTAATTTCTAGAAGCGCCCCCCCCCCCCCCGTTTATGGTAATTGAGACCAAGGTGCGATGATGCCACCCAGATGGCCACGCAGTGTGCAAACTTTTGAAATGACTCTCCCAATATAAATAACAGTACATATGTAATCTCATTTTGAAGACAGAACAGTTTTTTTGCCTAAAAGTAATACAAACATCTGATATAGACAGGTATATGTATAAGTATATTTTCATATATAAGCATATTAAAATGTCTAAATTATCAACGAACAGTATAATGATTATGTTCTAAATTATACAAAAGTCTCAAGAATATTGAATAATGGACAACCAGACAACACGAAACTTCAAAAGACAAAGTTGACGCCTCTCGTAAGAACACTAACTGTTTAATTTAGACGAAGACAATTCGGTATTAAACCTATACTGTATCTTCTAACGGGAATGACGCTTTTTAATTCTCTTAAGCTGACAGAAGCGACAGTATTGTCAGATCATTTGGAATTGTCAAACAAGGTTTAGGCATAAAAATAATTTCCCGATGGGAATAAATAAGAGAATTGTAATGAATAGACAATTGTAATCTAGGATTAAAGAAAAAAATTTGCAGCCATTCGTAAAATTGAGGCTACTTTATTTAATAAGTAAAGAAATGAACATTGGTAATATACTGACTGCTTCATAATGACATTCTCGATATAATGTGAAACTTAATTACACAGGGTGGACCAAAAGTTTCCATACATAAGAAAAATTAAATACGTGAGACATTAAATACGTGAGACATACGTGTCTAACAAGTTTCCATACATAAGAAAAATTAAATACTTAAGACCATAAGTTTCCACATATAGAGTGTTAAGATATTTTTCTATGTTTCAGCTAGCCTAAAAAGATGCCAAAAACTTGAAAAAATATTTGTTTTTCGTATGTGAGGAAACTTATATGACCCATCCACTATAATTATATTTATCTTCTTGAATTGCTATCTAAGAATCAAATTCGTCCATCACAAGTAGAGTATTTAAGTTATCATTCACCCAATCCTTGAACATCGCCCAATTAAGAATTGCGATATACCCCTTTCTTTAATAGTTGCTTAAAAATAATAGCTGCTTAATCAGAAAATCAAAGTATTCACCTTTTGATTCCTTACTTCGTCCTATCCTTTCATCGTCCTCCAAATTGAGTGTTTCTTCGGCGAAGGCGACCGAGAACAAGAGTACAAAACGCAGTACAGTTAAACCTCGCATTGTGTTTTCTTCACGTTGAGAATCCTCTGTTGTCCGACACTTGTGTTCGTAATATACACCCCTTGAGGTCTCAGCGTTCCCTTTTTAAGCTCAGGATGTCCAACATTCTGTCAACATTGGAAGGCGCTGGTTTTTCACGATAAGAGGGTGTTAGCCACGCGCTCTGACGTTTCCTCTCCTTTGTTGTGCCAACTAGCCTTGCAGGATGTTAGCTGAAGAAATCGCTACTACTCCACTGGTTATTGCACCGATTTCTTTAGATTTCACTCGCCCATAAACAAACGTTTGCTTTTCGGCCAAAGTTAGAAACACTTTCTGCTTTCGTTCAAGGTTGTTGGAGAACGGTAAATTTCCGTTTTGACGCAGTGTGTGGAAAAATGTTCTTTGTCTTGTCGCCTCCTCCCGTTTCTTGTAATATTTCTCTTCTGTAACTCTTCGGATTAGAAACATAAAAGGAATTTTTCGCAACAAACAGTTTATCAGGAAGACTTCGTCAACTTTGTTATTTCTATTTGTGTGCTTTCGACTTAAGTAGAATACTGCGAACTTAAGATTTTAAGGAATTTATATTACGTGCATTCCTATTATAAGAACAAAATATTTTAAAAATACAAGTGTAGTCAAACAAAACATAAGATTTTTGAATCTTTTCTTTCTGATGAATACTAGCAATTATTTCAATATTTCCATCTGAAAAGTCAAGCTCAAAGAAATAATGTATACAGATACGATTGTTATAAGGTGACAATTTCGATAATTTGTATATTTCTTAGGAATAATTAATTACTATGTTCTTATTGTATTTTTATTTATTATAAATTCTGTAAAAATATTCCCTAATGTTGTTCCACTAGACTGTGCTTTGTTTAAACACATGTATCAATCATAGATAATTTTTTTAGTATTGAACATTTGCAAAATATTAGAAAGATCAGTTTGAATCGAGAGTGAATAACTTACATTTTGATTTAATTTTAATTTATTCCTTAATATATTAATGCAAAAAAAGAATTCATAAAGATTTTTCAAATTACTTTTTTCCTAAAATAATAAAAAATATATAAGTTAAACATGAAAAACATGGAATGGATATTATCACCTTGAATGACGATTAATATTTTATTTGCTGTAATCATATCTTTTATGAGGAGTGTTTAATAGAAACACGTTTAGAAACTTAAAAGAAAATTTAAGAGGAATCTTCATGAGCATTAAGGCATGAGTCCCGTTGGTGCACTATTCTATAGATTCCTATCTGTAAGATTCCTGTGGTTGTTGGCGGAACCACTGCGTAACAACTAACTGTATGTCAGCGTCGGAATTGAACCCACACTGATGATTTAACGGTTAGATTCTAACCCTAATATGCCTATTGGCTCGTAATGCAATTTCCTACTGTCACACAGGACAAGCATGTCCTGGACGGGTCAAATCTTTCGTGTTTTCATTTCTTGTAGTAATTTTTTTGTACCATTCAACCATTCCCGTATGAGAAAAACTATGATCACCGTATACAGTTTTCATTCTCATAAAAATTTCCATTGAATAACATCAGGCATGTTATCTTTGGACGAATTGTCTACCATGAATGCCACCTTCCAACTTAATTAAACTCTTATAAAGAAGAAAACGGCTAATATGTGTGACAGACGCCTCACTAGTACTTAAAAATTGCATATAAACAACTGCTTTCCGTTGTCTGGGCGAAACCTTCGCGGCTGGGCAATTCAAACGTGTTGCTATTGAAAAATCCCCGTAATTTTTAGAGAAACCCCTTCAAGGGTTATGTTCCAATTTCGCAATTCATAATCCAATCATTCACCAAGTAATTCATAATTATATCTTATCTTGATGCTTTAGTTCGCTTCTGACTTCTGCCATTAATCCTATTTTTAAATATATCTTTAATTCAAAACGATCTTCTATGTACATTATCATCCGACTTTTTAAAATTCTGCCACCAAAAATGCTTCTTCCACTATTCCTTTTAAATGATGGGAATGGACTCCTCGGTTAGAGAACATAATATAAGATTATAAAAAATTTTCAAACATGCACATCCAAAAGTATAACATATTAACATGCTAGAATGCTCTTTAATAAACTGAAAATAGCATTTCTTGGCAGGACAGGGAGAGAGTTCGAGTGAGAAAGTTAACATAACTTCCCGGAGATTAACTTGATTAAGGTTATTCGGGGCAAACAAAACATTGGAGGGGGAGGAGGTGATAGCTGATTTCACATGCTTTTGGCGCATAGGTATAGTAATTACTGTTTGCAGTGAAGATTAAATTAAACATAAATCAAAACCACAAAACAGGTTGTAATGCCAACTTACAGCGATAAATACTTCATTTCGGTGAGTACGTTGTTTGCTTTCATTTTTATTATGTTGAACTCAACAGCTTTGAATTTGCTGAAAATAACGTGAATTTTATCTTAAAAAGTTATTACTTTGGTTTTAATGGAAATAGTTTGTGGAGAGAATCAGAATGCTTAGAACTTTTGTATAGGTTTGAAATAAGAAATCTGCGTTTATGGCTTTTTACAGCACAAATTCATACAGTTTGAAAAGAAAATGTATTTTTGTATGAAAATTACGATATTTACAGTTTTAATCCATGACCATCTTGGTTGGACAAGCATGAATAACAGACAAAAGAATGTCGATTCAATCAGCGTTTTGAAATCATTTATTTGTATTGGTAGCGAGAAACTTTCTGCGTTTTCAGCACATACCAGGTTGAGAAAATTTTTTTATGGGCGATATGCATAGCTTTATACATAATTAAAACGAATAATTTAATAGTTTAAATTTTGTGGTTATAACAGACTGAATAGGAGTACGACAAATGGAGACAGGGTCTAAATGCAACAAAATAAACTTTAATATCGAGACGCGTTTCAGTCAGAGACTATCATCAGTCTGTAAATAAATGCTAGCGATTGCCAGTTTATTTGTAAAAGAGAGGGGGGGGGGTCCTCCCTCCCACGCAAATTGGTTAGGGGGAAAAACCCACCAATGACGCGAAGGGGAGGGAGTAGCACCAGAGTAGATCGAGTGATGAGTTCATTAGATTGGGAAATTATATAGTACAAAATGCTCTTGTATAAGGTATATAAGCCAAAAAACGTGGAAAGTACATGAAATTTTAGTGATAATATAACGAAATAAAAACATAATGTTCGGTAGATTATAAGTGATGATATTGGAATGCTGGTTATTGTGGGCTATGTAAGTGAGACCCAGGATCCTCTTTCACTGATAGCTGGGAGAGGAGCAAGATGGGATGTTGATCACCACCTGCTCGGAAGAGGCAGGCACTCAATAAAGCCGGGATGAGGTGTAGAGTGGGATAAGAACGATGGGGGTAGGATTACCAAACGGAAACGCATAAAAAGTAAAGGAAGAAGATTGTGAGTGATACAGAGAAAAACTACAAATAAATAAATAAATAAAAGAATACGAAACAGGTGAATAAAAACAAACCAGAGACACAATGATGAAGCGTAAATAAAATAACTAATGCCATACAACAATGCGGGAGAAAGAACGCAAGAAAAAGTGGAGGAAATGAAAGAGAGACATACATATTAGAGCTCCCTATTTCACGTGTACCAAAATACACAGGTACAGGTGTATTTAAAATACGTCCGTGTATTGACCCGTGTATTTACAGTATCACGGGTACCCGTGTATCAGTGTATCGTGTAGCTACACGTGTACACGGGTACTCGTGTATTTCAGTTCCACGGACACTCAAGCGTTTAAATTGTTGAATCAGATATCAAAAAGAAAAACACAATAAAAAATAATCAAGGAAAAAAAACCAATACACTTACACTATGTACAATTGCTAATTATAACAACCGAATGATCACAGTAATATTTCTTATTTTCTAAAATCATATGTTATAAAATAATTTGGTTCACTTCATTGATAAATATACTTAAAATCATGATCTCATGTAAAATTTTGTGAATTTATATTTGCATAAGAGGAATAAACCATTTAAGCTTAGTGGGGTGTTTTGTACTAACCAATTGCTGATCATATATCGCACATTTTCATTAAGAGCTGAAGAAATTGAATGCCAATTCATAAAATTTTATCACTACTCAGTAAATAAAAACAACAGAATCATCTCATATTATAACTGCATGGTTTCGTTTCAAAATTATTTAACAGAATGCCATTCAAAAGAGGGAAGAAATTATTGAGTTTCATAAAAAAGGCCTAGGATTGACTGCGATAAGTAAATGAACCTACACGAAAATTCCTACAGTTCAATCAATAGTAAAAAAAATGGGCAAAATCATCATATCAAATTAGCTCAAAAAGGCAATGTTTTAATGTACAAAGTTAACTTAAAACAGAAAATAATTTACAGGATAACTGATTAAAAAATAAATACTTTTTTATATAAAAGTTTCTAATTTTATTCGATTCCTGTTTTTCAGAAAACAAACACATCGTTTGCAACGTGATTTTAGCTTGATTGTCTTGAACGGACACGTGTATAAAAATACACAGATGACGGTACCCGTCTACACGGATACACGGGTACTGTCATTCATATTTACTCGTGTATTAAGAACACGGATCCCGTGTACCCGTGTGCTTTTATTACCCGTCAAAAATCGTAGGCTCTAATACATATTGTGGAAAAGAGTGCGGTAAGTGCATTAAAACTAGACGCCGCGGTATAAGCGAGATACGGAAAGGGGAAAGAGTTGCAAAAAACTAAAATATAAGATAGCAAATAAAATTGAATAGAGTAGGTGAGAAATGATAAAATAATTAATAAATGAATAGTAAATAAAATAAATAAATAAATTTATTTAAAATAGGGGGGAAAACTAATAGTAATAATAATGAAGTATTAATAGTAATAATAGAATAACTTCCTTCTTCCGTTACTTCCTTGGCAGTAATTCGTGATTCATTGTGCAACATAAGGGGATTATTGTATTATTTAATTCTGAAACAGGATCTTGCTATTTATTTCATACAGGTAGGGTATTTGGAAAATGTTACTGTTATTTCTAAATTCTTGTTCCGTTAAGTAGAAAGAACTACTGTATTTCTGTTCGCGTTAGTTTTGTTACTTTTTCTTCAATTCTCATTGCTGTATAATAAAACGCAATTTCTTTTTGCCTTTTTAAGTCTTTTGATGTAATTCAGATTAAATGCCGTGTGATTTTCTAATAAATAAAGGGCTCGGGTGTAAAACATGATAACTAACCCACATGAAATTACTTCTGAGAAAATTCTACAAACACTACCCTAATTATTTAGAGCAGGTATGAATACAACTTTTTATTGGAAAGATTCATATGAGTTAATATAGACAGCTTGTAAGAAGATATTTACGATGTTGTCCCTAAAAAACTTGAATATTAGGGGGGAAAAAATGTAGTTTATCATGTTTTACTTCTGCATACTCAGTCATATTTATCTCCAATTACAAGTTGTAATATGAAATTGCTTATTAGATCTTGGTTCAATGTTGCATAAATTGGAGGTATCTAATTCATACATGCAATGATGATGTTTCAAACTTATTCTTTTCAACAGGTCTTCGTAAGTTGTATTTCTTATTCATCTGTACATTCTGAGTTGTAATATTGTATTCCAAATTTTTTGAAAACTGAGGATACTATTTCCAAAAGGTACCAAATCAGAACGCCAAGTTAATAATTACATTCTTCACGCATCCTACAAACAAAATAATTCCTGTTTGTGCCAAAATGTACAATATCAGAGTCAAAAGGGTCCAAATCATAAAAAGACGTTAGTGGAAGCGTCGTCAGAATACACTGGCGGAAAATATAATCCCAGCACCACGAAGGACTTGTGCTAGATGAATGAAATTTGGACAGTATATTCAGCTATGGTATTTATTCAATTGTTTCAAGTTTCAAAGTTACAACTTATAGGGGGCGCCACCAGCGCCACCCTGTACATGGTGAAAAGCACGGACTTTAGTACCCGCAGTAGTCGCCGCATACGGTCGTACAGATGCCGAATGTCATTTTGTGGTATGGCATTCCATGCCTGTTGTACCTGGATGGTCGGATCAGCGACAGTTGTTGCTGGTTGTGGAAGAGCCTTGACACGGCATCCGACCATGTCCCAGACGTTCTCGATGGGCGACAGATCTGGTGATCGTGCTGACCATGGTAGGATGTGGACACCCTGAAGGGCACGTTGGGTTGCAGCGGCAGTGTGAGGTCGAGCGTTATCCTGTTGGAACAGCCCCCCTGACATACCAGCCATGAATGGCTGCACAATGGGTTCAATAACCATCCGAATGTAAACATTTGCCGTCATGGTGACTGGGATAACCACCAGAGGAAATCCCTCGCCATACCATAACGCCAGGGGTGGGGCCAGTATGCCGACGACGGATACAGCTCGGTAACAGGACTTCCCCACTCCTCCTCCTGACTCTTGTGCGACCATCACTCTGACCCAGACAGAAACGACTTTCATCCGTGAAGACCACAGACCTCCATTCTGCCCTCCAAGTCGCTCTGGCTTGACACCACTGAAGAGTGTTGAGGGGTAAGAGGCAAACATGCCACAGGGTGCCTGGAGTGGAGGTTCCTGGCCAGGAGACGGTTCCGAATTGTGCGTGGAGTGACGTTGAATGCCACAGCAGCCCGAATGTCCGCTGCAGATGCTGTCCGATTTCCCACAGCCATCATACAGATGCGCCGGTCAACCCTGTCTCCAGTGGCCGGGGGTCGTCCAGATCCTAGTCTCTTGGTAATCCTGCCTTCCCTGGACCATTGCTGCCAACAGTTGTACACAGTGGCAACGTTTCGACCCATGTGTTCTGCAATAGCAACGAAAGTCCACCCTCTTGGAGGCCCACTACACGTCCTCGTTCGAATTGGATTAGCTGCCCATATTCACGTCACTCGCCTTCGAGGCATATTTTACGTACTCTATGACACACGTCCACATGTGTCTGAAGTGACACAGACGCGCGTCTGATCTCCTTTATATGTCATTGGAATGTCTCATTTGCATGTACATGGTGACGCTGGCGGCGCCCTATAAGTTGTAACTTTGAAACTTGAATCAATTGAATAAATACCATAGTTGAATATACTCTCCAAATTTCATTCATCTAACACAAGTCCTTCGTGATGTTGGGATTTTTTTTTCCGCCAGTTTGATTAACATTCGCGAATATATCATTATTACATGCTGTGCAGTTTAACATACCGGTGGTGCGAACACGAAAGTGGAAGAGGTTGCAATGAAATTTCTTCCTGTGTAGATGAGGTTGCAATGAATGTGCTAAAGCCTAGCTTGGATCCCAAGTATTAAAAGAATAAGAGCGTTCTGTGATAGCTGTGCAGCGCAAAATAAAAATTACACTGTGTTGTACATGCTAATGACTGCTGGCAAAAAGTTAAATTTAGATCTGGAATGGTTCTTCCCTGTGAAGGGACATTCGTACATGCCTGCTGATAGGGCATTTGGCATTATTGAAAAGAAACTTAGAAAATACCAACAGTGCTTTCACCAGACGAATATGAGTGACGTGCTCAACTCGGTTGGAACAGTGCACCAACGATTCTGAGCGACTGGCAGACCCAAGCTGACAGGTCTATGAAGTCAAAAAAGGTTTCTTAACACGCACAGCCCGAGTTCTCATTGTACATCCTAACACACCTTCTGTTGGTATTAGCCTCTATTACTCCCTACCGCCTTCGTGGGAGCACCGGGTCTTAAAAAAAGGATCCAAACTTGTGCCTCCTAAAGTAAAAACCAAACAACCATATCAAAGCGGAAAAGAAAAAGGATGTGACGCAGCTCATCCTACAGATGGGGGCTAAGTATCGAGAACTTGCCATTTTACCAACTTTGCCTCAAGCAGCCACTTTGTGACAATGATTGTATTTCCGATACTGAAAATTTGTACTGTGAATAATCATTACCGTATGCTTATTGTAAAAATACAAAATATTCATTTTGTTAGCTGACTGCATGTTATTTAAACAAATTTGTTTTGATTCGTTCCGTAAAAAGGTAATGAATCAAAGGCTATTTTAGCCCAAAAATAAAATAAAATAGCCTAATTGAATATTCTGGTGTGAAGCATCGTACATTATTTTTCATTCCAAAAAGTACCAAATCATGGATTTCTTTCCAAAAGGTACCACTGCTTATTTTAAAATTAAATAAATAATCAATTTACAGTGCCACATTTTACTTCCCAAAAGATATAAGAACGTCTCAATGGAGTATTAATTACCGGCTATTTTGTGATTTTTTATATCATTGGATTCTACTCGAAATAATTTTCTTTCTTTTTCTCAAAAGATAAGTTTGGTGATTTGAAACCTTTTGGAAATAGTATCCTCAATGATAACGAGAATTGCCTTATTGTATTTTATAAAATATTTAAGTGAACAGTTGCAGTCATTTCCAGGAGCTTCCCAGGGATATTTCTCTCCTTTCCTCTCTATTTATTGTTCAGAAGGCCAATAGCATTCTTCCGTTTTATGATTGCCCGTTGACTTTCTTCAACCCTTTTCTACTCTCCTCTCCAACTAGTACTTAGAAAAGTAGTGATTACGCTTTACTGTATACGGGCAAGTCAAAAGCCTCTTATCCCCCTTCCTCTTCCTATCTTGGATACAAGCATAGATAAATACGAGCGTATGTAAATGCCACTGAAAAGAATGAATAGGAAGGTGAGGGTAACCTTTCTGATGGTACAGTACGGATCACGAAATATTCCACACCTCACTTGCACGAAGAGAATGATCGATTAAATCTTCCTCTTATATTTCTCTAATAGCTAAAGTTCTGATGTCTCTAGAAACAGATTAATCTATTTTTGACAAAGGGAAGAAGTTGCTACTACGAAAAGTCGGAGCCACTTTGTGAAGAGATGTTTGGTGAATATTCTGTTGATTGAAAACTTTCTTCAATGAAGTTGCATCTTAAAATTAATTTCGAAATTAATACACCTTGAAATAGATTGTATAAATAGCTTGTATATTCATCATAATTAATATTAAGTAAATATGAATAATTAGTATTAATATAATTATTTTACAAATTATACTTTTTGTGTATTACGTTGCATTGTGATGCGCCTTGCATTGTGGGACGTGGACAATTTGAAACTGAAATTAAACCTAACCTTATGAATTAAATTTCTTACAGTTCTCTATGAAATGAAAAAAGTGAATACACTATACAAAACTTGACTTTAAAACATTTATCCTTTCGCTTGGATACAGAAGCTTTTGTTTTCCAAACACCTTACAACGCGGATAACTGAACAAGTTCTAGGAGTGAGCAATCAATCAACATTTCCGATAGCGCAATATTGAGGTGGGGGAATATTTCGTGATCGGTATAGGGAGTGCAAGTGTGACGTCAGTCCTTGGAATTCTTAAGTCACGTGACTCGATTTGGTTCCAAACAAGTCTTCTCGCTTCGGGATTTAACATGGTTCCAACATAGGGATGGAATAAAATCGTTTTGTATAAGCCCAGTGTTTATAACACATTTAAGATGTGAAATTGTTTAGTTCCTCACTGCTCAAGAAGGAGCCAAAACAGCGATTTAGACATCTATCGTTTTTCCAAAGAAAGAAAGATCCGCGAACGATGGCATTCTTTTGTTAAGTGATTAAAAATGATTAAAAAGCGTTCTAATATTAATGTATAAATTATATAATGGGATTAAATGTCTTAATAATATTATAAATTACACAAATTAACATAATAATTTAAGAGATGTCATTTTTACTGGCCGCCCGTTTCAACGTTACCAGTACGTATATTGCGTGGTTCCAATGTTTGGAACCAGCGATCCCATTTCCTAGGCTCTCGGCCCGTTCATCGCGCAAATGACGTCAGCTGTGACGTAGTCACTTGCACTCCCTATAGGCAACCGAACGATCGCTTGGTGGCGCATCTAAATTACACCACGAATCGGGAACTAGAATCGGGACCGCGCTTGACTTAACTAATATTCGCGTTGTAAAGTTTCACACTCTTAAATGTAAATAAATATAATGAAAGCTATGAAATGAAACTTAATGACATTAAATTACTCTCTATTTCATTGTTCAGTGGATGATTTAGTTCTTCTTCAATTTCTTTTATTTTAATTTCAAAAATGTTTTATCTATATAATCACCAGGATAAGTCCGAAAAACATATTTTACTTATTTTATTTTTAATTGATGTACGTTTTATCCTAAATTGTTCGGTATTTAAAAAATAGCTAGAAATATAATAAATGATCACTTCTACACATTGTCATTATCTCTTTTTAGCACATTTTCTATATATAGAAATGTACTTATGTGATCGGTTTGTCCAGCTGTCCGTCCGTCCGTTCGTCTGTAGACAATCCCACAATTCATTGCGTTGCAATAGAAAGAGTGCATGTATTGAATTGCTGGAAGACACGAATTATCCTCGCATTCGGGAAAACGCATGTTGAGAACATACATGGGTTCGGCCCTGCGCGTGTCTAAACGTTAATGAGATGGTGCGCGTGCAGGATGCACCTGTTTGACGATTATTGAAAAGGCAGTTCGGTCTCTAAATCAAGAGAATTTTTTTATTCCTAGGGAGCTTAGTATTTATTACGATAACTTGAAAACGAATTAACTTTTTCAAAGTCTGTTTTCACCATTCCATTAATACGGGACAGAGCACGAACAAGTACGAACATGAGATAGCCGGAATAAGTACGTACTATAATGGCACGTGCTTTAATGGTACCATTATGATACCCCCTTAAAAACTTCCTATAACCAGATATGGCATGTAATATATCAAACAAATCGTCACAACATATCATGAACATATATATAAGAGTAACTAGTGATAGCAGGTATTGGTCTAATGGCACGTGTATGTGCAAGGATGTCTCATGAATGAATATAACGCATAAATAATGTTGGTGTGAAATGTTTAGTAGTACGTGTTTTAATGGTACAAAATGGAACTTTCAATGCTAAGATATGGCTTGTAATATATCAAACAACTCGTAACAACATGTAATGAATGAATATAACGAGTAAATAATGATAATGGTTATTGGTTTAGTAGCATGTGCCCTAATGGTGTCATATGATACCATATGGTACCATTGGAATTTTCAATGCTAAGATATGGCATGTAATATATCAAACAACTCGTAACAACGTGCCATGAGTGCATATAACGAGTAAATAATGATAGTGGGAATTGGTTTTGTTGCATGTGCCGTAACGGTACAATATAGTATTATTATAACTTTCAATGCTAAGATATGGCGTGTAATATATCAACCAACTCATTACGAGTTGTTAGATCTATTGTTATCCATAGCTTATTTGTATCAAGAGCATAATGCTGTTAGGCTTAATGTTATCTAAAACCCACATAATGTTAATCGCTTGCTCCAATAGTAGACGATAACGTAGAAACACTTTAGTAATTTAATATAAAAAATAATAGATGCTTACACACAACGCTTAAGCAATTGAGGCTCTCTTCGTTTAACATTATGTGGGAATTCTTACAAATTAAAGAACTTATATTTTTTTAAATGTATGAGGAAAAACTCCCTCCATTTACCTTTCAGTTCTTCCAGTTTATTCGTTTAAATTCTCTCTATACATTAGCTTACTTAAATAGTAATTTACAATTTAGTTTTCATATTTATTTATTTTCTCTTAAGTGTTTTAAAATGTTGATTAAGTCAATATATCCATAACATGAAAATGTGCTCCCTTTATCCGCTTTGGCGGTAAAATCATTCTTGTTTATTGTTAATGTCAGCATTAAAAAAAGTGCAAAATGAATGTATACAGAAATTCCTTTAATATTATTTGGAATTAGGGATATTAATAATTCATTTTATTTACCCACATTATGTGTCTTTATAGAAATGTCGACAATTATAAATTTTATCATATGTTACTGCATTCTCCTTTCCACAATCAGGCAATGACTAAGGCAAATTATCAATGACACCTATTACTCTGAAAATATTTATTTTTATTGTTGTCAATAAAATACTGTAGACCAAATTCTAGGAAAAACAGATCATGCATGACCCTCTCTTGTAAGTCGTTGTTCACCTGTGCCTTTTGACGAAAAAAACACACTTACTGCCTCTCGGTCTCACATTCACGAAACGGAAAAGAATAAAACTTAGCCTGTTTTCCAATTTTTGAAGTGTTTTTATATGTATCCTACAACGCATCAATTATTTGTTTGTTTGGTTGTAATTCTAATTGGAATGTACAAGCTACACATGCAAAATATACTCAGCAGTGTGGCTAGATCTAGCATAAATCTAGCGTATTTATGCTAAACTGGCATAAATTGTAAGCCTTTAGCATCGTGGTTAGCATAAATGCTCATTAGCATAACTTTAGCATAGTTTTATCATTTTTAAGGAAAAATCAACCATATACGCTAGTGACGCTTATGTGAATTCCTTCTTGAACAGCAGAACAATAGCACTTTATAAAATTATGAATCGCCTGACAAGAAGGAAGAAGACACAATTCCACACAAAATTTTTTAATTAAAATATTTTTTGTGGAATTGTGTTCTTCTCCTTTATTGTCTGGTTAACCTTGTCCACAGTTTCTGGTACAGTATCTGAAATTAATAAGTTATGAATCACCTCATCAGTTCAGGAACATTTTCACTCAGGACAAATGTGTGACATTCGATTAGTAATTATACAGGGTGTTTTTGAATTGAGTACAGATTTTTTGGGAGATGATAGAAGAGGTCCTTAGAAGTATTTTTTGTCATATGAACATGGGGTCTCCGCAGCTCCGTTTACTTACAATACTGCATTGAACAATCAAATGACACCGGGACGCAGTATGCGTTGGTAGGCCTAGATTATTTTATTTTTAACAATTAACACAAGCAATCTACTGTAATAACTTTTAAAGTAATTGTTTGCAAAGAAATTTCAAGGTGCACGTGCTTGTTTGTTGAAAAGTCTTAGGACAAACTTCGTCAAGGAGATTCCCTGGTCTTCTTGAAGATATTCCACTAATGACCAGACATTTGATGTGGTTTCAACAGGATGGCGCACCTTCGCATTACACAAGAGCAGTTAGAGATTACCTAAATGAGATATCCTGGTCGTTGGATTGGTCGTGGTGGACCAGTTGCTTGGCCACCGAGATCGCCAGATCTCACACCGATGGATTTTTTTTTATGGGGAAGCATAAAATCAATGGTGTACTCCGAACCCGTAGATACCGAAGAAGAATTGGCGGCTCGTGTTGTCGCGGCAGCAGGTGTCATCAGCGACCGTGCAAATCAACTGTTTCCACGCGTACATCAATCCATCATATGGCGTTGCGAATTGTGCTATGAAGCAAATGGCGGTCATTTCGAACAATTACTGTAAAAGTCATACAGTAGATTGCTTGTGTTAATTGTTAAAAAATAATCTAGGCCTACCAACGCACACTGCATCCCGGTGTCATTTGATTGTTCGATGCAGTATTGTAAGTAAACGGAGCTGCGGGGACCCCATGTTCATATGACAAAAAATACCTCTAAGGACCTCTTCTATCATCTCCCAAAAAATCTGTATTCAATTCAAAAACACCCTGTATAAGAGAAGGAGTGGTATGATAATAAATAATTAAGTTTAATAATTAAATTTAATAAATCTACTTTTTAATTGTTATAGCGTAAATAAAGTAATTATAAATAAAATAAAATAATAAATTAATAAAAATCAAAGCATCTATCTATCTATATAAAGAAGGATGTTTGTTTGTTTGTGGGTTTGTGGTTTGTTTGTGGGTTTGTTTGTTTGTTTTTTATAGAAATCTACAGTTTTATTCCGATCTTGATAAAATTTCGCATACATGACCTTCAAAGCATGAGGAAGGTCACTGTCTACCTCAGATTTCGAAAAAATAATAATTATTGATAAAAAATCGATATTCATGGTTATGGCAGGGCATGTTAATGAGAAATACAGGTATTGGACATTGAAACTGAAACACCTTCGCAAATAGCACTGGATACCCCCAGGGCTGAATAGAACCTTCTGCTAGGTAAATTAATCGTATGCATATCAATGAATCACGTGTCAGAGTTCTTGGTAGTCACTCCAGTAGAAAAGTTCGATAGTAAGCTTCAAATTGTCTGTGCAGAGCGCTATAATGGGAGACATATCCGACTTCAAAAGAGGGCAGATTGTTGGGGCGCGTCTAGCAGGTGCATCTGTGTCCAAAACTGCCACACTTTGTGATGTCTCACGTGCTACAGTATCCAGGGTGATGTATGCATATGAACAGGAAGGACGAACCACGTCCAGGAGGAGCAACTGCAGGGGAAAACGGAAGTTGTCGGAAAGAGACGTCAGGACATTGACCAGGATTGTTGCACGAAAGCGGAAAACCACCGCAGCAGAAATCACCGCAGAAATGAATACACACCTCCAGGAACCTGTGTGCACGAAGACAATCCGTCGTTACCTGCATAAATCCAACATCTATGGCAGGGTTGCTATACCGAAGCCTTGCTATATCCTATCAGTAGTACAAATGCCTCCAAGCGGGTTCAGTGGTGCCGGACGCATAAAACCTGGACGTTGGATGACCTCAAACGCGTCATATTCTCGGATGAGTCCAGCTACACTGTCTTCCAAACAACAGGGAGAGTATTCGTCTGGAGGAGCCCCTCTGATGCCTACAACCCAGACTGCTTGGCACCCACAGTCAAACACGGAGGTGGATCAGTAATGGTTTGGGGTGCAATATCATGGTACACATTGGGTCCACTAATTGTTCTCGGGGGACGTGTCACTGCCAAGGACTATAAGACCATTTTGGAGGACCATTTACACCCTACGGTTCAAACACTCTTCCCAGACGGTGGTGCAGTGTTCCAGGATGATAACTGCCCCATTCATACTGCAAAAATTGTCGCAGAGTGGTTTTATGAGCATGACAATGAGCTTCAGCATCTGCCGTGGGCCGCTCAATCGCCGGATCTCAACATTATCGAGCCTGTGTGGGGTATCTTAGAGGATCGAGTGAGGAAACATTTCCCCCCCACCGCGTACACGTGCTGAACTTGCAACTTTGCTTCAAGAGGAATGGCTACAAATTCCTCTGCAAACTGTGTAGGACCTCTACCGATCCTTCCCAAGACGTGTTGCTGCTGTGCTGGCTGCCCACGGTGCCCCAACACCTTATTAAATAAAGATTTTGGATTTCTACCAGGTGTTTCAGTTTCAATGTCCAATACCTGTATCTCATGACCAACAATGCAAGACAAAGTTTTTGCAACAATGGTATCAACACGCAATTCACAAACACTCTGCACGGACCAACAATTATATCACATGGCCAACAATGCAAATAAAAGTTTGTGCAACAATAGGTATCAACAATGGTGTCAACACGCAATGCACCAACACTATGCAAGGATCAACAATATATGTCTCATGACCAACAATGCAAGGCAAAGTTTGTGCAATATAAAATTCAATGCATAGAATTCCTGTTATTCAGGCTTTTCTTAGAAAAGAGAATTCTTAGTACTTAACAATTTCTTGAAAATCTTTAAAAATGATCAGTAACTGGAGATAATGAGTTAGCAGGCTATTGAGAAAGAGTGAAAGACGACAGAGGAAGCACTCCTTTAGTTCCGTGCTGTATTGAGCAAATGGTTAGCAAGTAAATAGAAGAATCGGCGGCGACTGCTAGACTACATAAAGTGATGAATGGCCAATTTTTGCTTTAAGACATCGAAAGAAGAAAGGAAATTGCAACAACATCAAGTGTACATCTAAAATAAGATTACGTGAGTAAAAAATTATTTAGACTAGAAGGCATCCTTGGAGAGGTCCATCCATTGTGAGCCTTTGAAAAATTTTTTTTCGGTAAATCAAGTCCCGGTATATAACCTAGAATGGATTTTTTCAGTGAAGAGGTAAATTCCTGTCTTTCGGATTTTTCTTAGAATAGATAGTCCCTTCGCTCTATATTGTAGTGATTAAGTTATTATTTGTATAAAAAACAAACAAACAAACCCACAAACAAACCCACAAACCCACAAACAAACAAACATCCTTCTTTATATATATAGATTTTTGTGGATAGAGAGTCTGATTACCCTGTATGTTACGAACTTTAGCCGTCGTTATCAAGCTATTTTGATTGTTGTTAAGGATTGCTTGTGTGGTTTATATTTTACAGCTTTGATGCAAATTTAAATAGCAGCAGCTATTCAATTTGTGCCTAAGTATTGGTATTTATTTTGTTTAGTATACAGGCTAGTTTAACTTAAGCCATTCAATTAATGCTTGATTTTCTACTTCTTTAAAGTTAATTTTGATGGTTTGAATAATTTTATTTATTGCTTTATAAAGTTAGCCTGGGTGAATGTAATAGCTAAATGAACATTGCATTTTGTATTTATGTGATTGCTAGTCATAGTATACTGATTTGATATTGTGACCTTTGCTATATCCCTATATTTCATTCTTTATTTTATTCAGATATCATTTTTGTCTAATGAACAATTACTACTTTATTTCTTAATCCGTGCACTGTTGCATTTAATTTACACTGCGCTACTCTCATGTTTAGCATTTCTCACATGTAACACAATGCATCAATATCTCTGACACAATGCATCAACATTTTTCAAAGTGATATTCGTGTTCAGCACGGTAAAGTTATGCAGGATTGGGTACTTTCACCTAAGAAGCAATTTCATTGTTGCCCAGTGTAATTCTTCGAAACGAACGTTCAATCATCGCATTATCAGCATCTCAGTTTCCAAAATATGCACTTTCCCACAGAATATAGACAAAATGTATTTATATGAAATGTTTGGATTTGCTGTGCTACCAAATAAGCTAGGTGATAACCCCGGCGTGGGTCGGACTTTTTTTTGGAATAAATTTTGAAATATCTTAAAAATAAACACAAGAAAACAATTAGAATTAATACAGTAAAAATTCTTAATGAAAATTTGATAAAAATTTTTTTAAAGGCTCTCAATGGAGGGGCCTCTCCAAGGATGCCCCTGCTAGTCTAAATAATTTCTTACTCACGTAATCTTACTTTAGATGTACACTTGATGTTGTTACAATTTCCATTCTTCTCTCGATGTCTTGTAGCAAAACTTGGCCATTCAACTCTGTGTAGTCTAGCGATCGCCGATTCTTCTATTGACATGCTTACCATTTGCTCAATACAGCACTGAGCTAAAGAAATTCTTCCTCTGCTAACTCTCCAGTTACTGATCTTTTTTAAAGATTTTCAAGAAATTGTTAAGTACTAAGAATTCTCTTTTCTAAGAAAAGCCTGAATAACAGCAATTCTATGCATTGAAATCTATATTGCACAAACTTTGCCTTGCATTGTTGGTCATGAGACATATATTGTTGATCCTTGCATAGTGTTAGTGCATTGCGTGTTGACACCATTGTTGATACATATTGTTGCAGAAACTTTTCCTTACATTGTTGGTCATGAGATATATATTGTTGGTCCGTGCAGACTGTTTGTAAATTGCGTGTTGATACCATTGTTGATAACTATTGTTGCACAAACCCTGCCTTGCATTGTTGGTCATGAGATATTTCTCATTAATATGCCTTGCCATAACCATGAATATCGATTTTTTATCAATAATTATTATTTTTTCGAAATCTGAAGTAGACAGTGACCTTCCTCATGCTTTGAAGGTCAAGATGCAAAATTTCATCAAGATCGGAATAAAACTGTAGATTTGCATAAGAAACAAACAAACAAACCCACAAACAAACATCCTTCTTTATATATATAGATATAGAAGATTAATTTGTTCTATTTATAATTATTTTATTTATGACATTAGCAATTAAAAAGGAAATTTATTACACTTGATTATTAAATTTAATTCGATTAGTATCTTTTGCTTTCTTCTGAAGCTTAAGTACCAGAGGAGTAAGTAATTTTCAGAAATTTAATGCTTGCCAAAATCCTATCTGAATTTCAGATTCTGAAAGTAAGGAAGCATAAAAGGGATAATAAGAAGGCAACTTTAAATAAAAATTATTCTTTAGAGAGTGTGTTAGAATTATTCTTAAAATGAAACTTAAAAACTTCTTTCTCATTTTGAGTTCTCTGCTACAAATTTTGTTTTTATGTAAGAAAAATAATAAAGAAAAAATAATAAATTTATAACTTTAGCATACTTTTGGCATTCTTACTACGCCAATATAGCATATTCTACCATATTTTAACGAGTGTCTGGAATAGTTTTGATTTTTTTCCAGATACACAAGCTTCCTTGTTAATGCTTTATTCTCTCCAGGCTCTAGTTTCAAATTTTAACACAGTGGCGCGCATGTTGGGATTAGTTTCTCATTGTTCGGATGCCTATAGTACACTACTGTCAGTTTAATCTCAACTATGCAAATTAGGACAAATTTTAATCCTTAAGAGATGGATAAAAATTTCCCTGCAAATTTGTTCAGCATCAAATTCAGAACAAAACTAAAACATTTTTGGAAAATATGGTCAACGGTCAAAAACACATTGCAACCTCTGTTTGTAACTTACAAATAGCCATATGATAGAAATGAAGCTATTATAAATGTTAATCTGCAACAGTCACTCCGGAAGGGTTCAATGTGATGTCCATCTGCACCATAGCATAAATCTGCACGTAATTTTACTGATGCCATTACGTCAACAAAGATGGACGATTTTGGGTGATTTTTGAATGCGTTTTTTGGGCGATCCGTTGATCAGGATTTTGGATAACGTTTATTTATTTATTTATTTTTTGTTTTGTTCGTCGAAATTTGATGCTGAACAAGTTTGTAATTGGAAAGTCTTGTCTGTCTCTTTAGGTATAATAAATAGAATAATTTTTTTTTTGCACCCAAGGTAATAAAATTTATATCATTCACAATTTTTCGATTAATCCTAATAAACTTTGTTAAGAAAAATGCCTCGAAAGATTGAAAATTGGCCCTCTCGTCCCCTCAGGAGAATCAGCGGAACAAGAAGTCATTTCCTGCCGCGAGAACCGCTTTCGATTCTAGCCTCGTTTTGATTCTACATAACGCAAGAATTTGCTTGCTTTTTTGTATCAAAATGCCTTTAAATTGTTCTCTATTAGGGTGTGTAAATAAGAAATCCGATAGAAACTTTGTTTCATAGATTTTACAATCAGAAT
The DNA here is from genome assembly GCA_023313115.1 of Rhysida immarginata. Taxonomy (NCBI): domain Eukaryota; kingdom Metazoa; phylum Arthropoda; class Chilopoda; order Scolopendromorpha; family Scolopendridae; genus Rhysida; species Rhysida immarginata. The sequence continues at coordinate 184,134 of JAHWFO010008373.1, forward strand.
TGATTAAGAAGAAGTGGATTACCATTTGCCAGCGAAGAACTGGTATCCAAATGCGAACAGCATAGGGTACTCAGTTCATTTTGAAGCGTCGTGCTTTTCTATGATCCTGCCGTTTTAAATTCAATGTCAATTAAAACGAAATTTATTGAAACTCGATTGTGTTCCAACTCTAAACGGGCTTAATTCTGGTGATCTTCAAGAACAAACGACGGCGACAGTCAGACATTTGCTAACCACCAAAGGGATGAAGTAGGCCTATTTGCTGTCATAACTTATATGAGGTGCTACCCAAAATTTCCCGAAATTGAGAGATGGTATTAGGGGTACGTCTCAGCTGTAATTGTGCCAAGCGGTGCCATCTTATGTCCACGTGATTTTGAGTTTGAGCTGTTTTTGTCACTCTTTGTGTTGGTCGTGTTGCGATTTTTGATATTAAAGCTGAAGAAAGCTGCGGCTGAAACCCACAGACTGTTGAAAAAGACTTCTTGTGAACAAGATTTAGGCCAGACCCAAACATTTGAGTGGTTTAAGCGTTTCAAGATGGTCGGGAGCCTGTGGAAGATGACAAGCATTCTGGTCGACCATCAACAAGCACAACTCTGAAAATGATCACGAAAATGCGTGACGTGATCCGAGAGGATCGAAGTCAGATCATTCGCGATGTTTGTGATCGCCTTGGGACTATCATGCGGGACATTTGAGACGATTGAGAGAAAACCTGAGGCGCAAAAGGCCAGAGATGTGGAAGAAGAAAGACTAGTTGCTCCATCACGACATCGCTCGCTGTGAGGGACTTCATTAATAAAAATAACATAACCACTGTCCCCTGACATCCTGCGATTTCTACTGCTTCCGAAAATTGAAATTGCGGTTAAAAGGGTGGCAATTTGACTCCATTGAAGTGATCCAAGCGGAATCGCAGCAGGTGTTAAACATGCTCCAACCTGGGAACTTCCAGGAGTGTTTCCAGAAGTGCGATGTATAGATGCCCAGGGAGACTACTTTGAAAGTGACGGTGGAAATTAAAAGATCGGGTAAGTTCCGTATTTTATAGAGGTACATTTCGGGAAATTTTGGATAGCACCTCGTATCTTGTTCTTCTTTTGGTTACTAACGGTTCTAAGTACATGATAAAAGCTGGTCAAGCTCTTCAGGTATTTTACACAAAAAAAGTGCATCTAACGTGTTTGGCACATGGGCTGCAACGAATCTGTGAAAAAATTCGTGAATTATTCCGGATCGTTAACAGTCTGATTTCTTCAGTGAAAAAAGTTTTTCAGAAAGCACTTTCCAAACTTTTCAACACAAATTCCCTGATTTCAGTCTGCCTCCCCAACTTGTGGTTACTAGATGGGGCACATGATTAGATGGTGCAGTTTATTACGCCATGAATTTTGAAAACATGCACGCAATTGTCAACAATTCTGATGAATCAAATACATTATGCATTAAAGAAGCAGAAGAATGCCTGAGTAAGAGAGAATTTAAAAAATGATCTTGCTTACATCAAAGCAAACTGCAAGGACGATTGAAAGGACGATTTGGAAGGACGATTGTTTTTTCATAAAGCAGTTGGTATTGTGTTGGACGTTGTGGAAGCAATCGAATCAGTGCCAGTTGTACCTAAACAAGTATTTGTCCATGCAAAACTAAAAGTTGTTCTTGATAAAAATCCAGGTTGGAGTGTATTGCAATTACCGTATATACTCGATGTATAGCCGCAAACTTTGTGTCCAACGGGGCAATAATGTTTTCAAATAATGTTTTCAAACTTTATTCATTCTTAGCAGCCGAAAAATTCCCGTACATATCAACGCCGGTGCATTCATATAAAAGATAAGAATTGTATTTGATTTCATTTTATTTCTTGTGTTTAACCTGCATATTTAAATATGTCTGATAAAGTATTTTAAACTGTATCACAGATACGAAAAATGGCGGAATTGGACGACTTCTGGTCAATTCGAGATCCTAAAAGGTGGAAACATCAAGAAGCCTGATATGGAACTTGTTGTTCAATGGATAAAAGGAGGCCTGGAATGATACTCCAACAGAAATGAAAAAGAAATCATTTTTGAAAAACAGAATTAGCAACGCTCTTGATGGAACCGAAGTGAGGCCTTGTATGATGTCAATAATTCTGCTATTGACGATGCTGTTGAAGTGACTAAGGAATTGACATTGTTTATGCTGAAAATGTTGCCGAATTCCTTCGAATATTTGGAAAAATCAGATGACGATTAAGAATTAGAAAGCTACGAATAATTATTTTTGTAAAATATAATAATTAATTGAATTAATTGTAAATTTTGGCCTGCGCCTATACATCGGATCAATCAATATTCCCGATTTTCGGGCCCAACGCGTAAGAGACTATACATCGAATATATATAGTAATTTCAAAAATATTATCCGGAGAACAGTGTTACATCCAGACCAAGACTACACGCCAGAAGAAATAGCTGCATTTTTAAAGCCTCTATTACATCGCGTGAAGTAGAAGATCGAAAAGTAACGCACAAGAATTTTTTTATGGCATCTATTTTGGTCCGAATTTTTAAAGTTGCCAACTTGATAATCTTTCGCTGCAGACAATCAAGTGTCACCCTAGCGGAAGGACCGGTAACTGCTGAGTAAATATGGCGCGTTTGTTGACCATCGCCAACTTGTGAAGAACAGCGAGGTGTAGTCCGTTTTTTGTGAACCAAACGAAAAATTGCGAGTGAAATTCATAGGGAAATGTTGGAGGTGTATGATGCTGAATGTCTTCACCGTAGCAACGTTGAAGAAGTAAAATGGGAAGCAAAGTTCGTAATATATCCAATGCTAAATCGGTGAAACAAGTACAGCGCCAATTCCCTACTGCGGTTGAGTCGAATTGGAGTCGACTTCCGCAGTTCTAGTCATCCCCTATTATTATTTTGCTGCCTAATGCGGCAATGCCCTCCGCTGTTCTACTATTGTTGATAAAATTCATTTTAGCCACTATAGTTCTTCCTCCCCCTAGATGATTTTTTTTTAATTTCCCTTCTGTTCGAAACACTGACCTCTATGAAGTTATTTTTCTAATTTCTTTTCTGTTAGAGAGGTCAGTGGTTCGAAATTGCAAGTTTGCTCCTTTAGAATTAGCCTTCCGTATGTTAGACGTTAAGAATAAAATTTTCGATGGATGAAATGTTATACGTACAATTGAAAGGCAGACATTGGAGTTATTCTCTCTTCTGTTAAGTGTCATTTCAATTCTAACCACAGACCACATAATGACAGGAAAAGAAGTAACTTTCCTTTTATTGACTCTGACTTAACCATGGAAGAAGTGACTTGCAATAGATTCAATTTCGTTTCATTACGATTCGACTCATTGGCTAAGAGCGCTAGTGACTTTTTATTTCACAATTTCTCGGGAGCTTCGCTTCCCATTCTACTTCCTCCATGGTAGCAACACTCCAGATGGTGCAGATTCTTCGAAGAGGGCCGACGATGCACATTGAGGAATTTGGCTGGAAGGTGCTCAAACATCCACCATCCAGTCCAGACCTCGCACCTACTGACTATCACCTCTTCTTACCAATGAAGAGATTCCTAGGAGGCAACGCTTTGGTTCGGATGACGAAGTTAACTCAGTCTTCGCAGGTGGCTATACAACCAGAAAATGGAGTTTATATGAATGAGGTGTTTTGAATCTGGTGCCACGATGAGAGAAATGTGGTAGAGTTGAAAATGGGAAAAACCTCTTCTTCAGTTATGGTGTGCTCCTAGCACTTACGAAAAATAGGTAAAACCTGCAACTTTCTTGGGCATTGATTCATGTTTGCTTATTATTAAGTAGCGAAAGAATGGAGCTACTTATTGGTTTACAATGCCCGTCTGTCCCCTTATAATTTCTGCCTTTTTTCAGGTAGAAGGTTGAAATTCGGAATGTTGCTTACTATCGTTCACTATTTTGTTTGGTTTTGATTGGTCCACTGGGGTCGGAGTTTCGGGGGTGGGAGTTAGAGGGGACCAAAAGGTCTACCTGTATTTAAGTATGTAAAGGAGTGAAATTCGGTTTGCAGATTCCTCTAGGTAAGATTTACCTTACTATGATGTTTGGGCCAAATTGTCCCAGTGGGGTGGGAGTTGTGGGGCGGCAAGATTTGGTCTTTAGAATTATGGCAACATAAGGCATATGATATATCATTCGATCGAAAATGATGAGAAAGGAAAGAAGATAGGGTTTTTTATATTTTCTAAATAC
>JAHWFO010008373.1:188470-203578 GCA_023313115.1 Rhysida immarginata
GGGTAAAATATAGATGAACGCAGCGCTTCCGCTACTTTCCGATACTTTCTTCGGGAGGATTAATTTCTTGATAAAAATTTTACCACAAGAAATAGTTGTATGTTACTTCTCGACCCTCCGTCTATGTTTGATCCAAGATAGAAGGAGAGGGTGGGTAAGAGACTTTGACTCACTCTGTACAATTGGTAATGTTGTTTCATGTAAAACTTGATAACCTTCTTCGCATGGTTTACCTCGCTATTTTTAGACCAACTTCATATATCTCAGTGCTGTCTTTCTTCATTTTTTCACTGTGTCGGTAAGTAGTCACTACCAGTTGTTAGATAAAGGTATGATTTCTTTTGAGCCTGAAGAAATTTATATTCTCGAGTAACAGGAATGGTTATCATCTTTTACTTGATACCCGCGTAGGTTATCATCGCTCTAGGTATGCTATATGCAATCTCTGAACAGTCAATTTACTTTATTCATAATTTTATTAAGTGGAGCGCTTAAACATAATATCTCCGTTTAGTTATTTTTTGGGTTGTCACGTTTTACGCCCGAACCCTTCAAATTTGGCTTTTCCGTGTTTAATAAAAAGAAGAAGAAGAAGAGAGAAAGAAAAAAAATTGTGTGGCACAATTCCTAGAAATATTTTTAATTTAACGCGAAAATTACATCTTTGTTTGTTCCTATAATATTCCTTTTGAAAGAGACGAATATAACAGATTTTAGAATCTTATATCTTAACAACAGTGTAAATGAAATTCAAGTCTTCTTGCATTCATATATTTAAAGAATAAATAGCTCTGATGACATTTTTAGGCAAGGTATACATTTAAAAAACCTTCTACTTGAGAAATAATTAAATTTTAAAAATTACATTATTTCGTCACCAGAGAACTCTACAAACCCAATTCGCTTCACACGAACTCGCTCCGAGAAGGAAGTTTAACCTTTGCGGCCGGTTCCTTTGTGTTTTCTTTTCTCCCCTCCCCCCCCTCTCCCGCTCCCCCTCAGAACTTTTTAAAGATGCTGCTCATCTTCCGAGTCCACTCCATTCCATTCTTGCATTTCTATAAAGCAAAACGAATTTGCTTTTTAAAGAGACCAAAACGAATCGTTTGACAACATCAAAAATCGTTTTCCACTTTTCTGAATTGATTTTTTTCTTTGAGAAGTGGACACGTTGAGTGGAAGGAATTTGTTTATGTGAGAAACGAGTCTCTTCCTGAAGACGTTCCTCTCTTCAAAAAGATAAGGTGAACAACCTCCTTGAGAAATGCAGGCAGGAAAATCTAATACGCTTTAAGAAATAAAAAATATTAATAATTAAAATACAAATTAGTGATAACGGGGGTTAGCTATCATTAAGTCAAAAACACCGAAACCGTTGTAACCAGATTGTACAGGCGTGACGTGGAAAGTAATACGAATCATAGTGCTGATCATGAATCTATTTGTCTTTTATTAGATATAGATCGATGTGTTTTTTATTGCCTATAAAGATTAATTTACAATAGATAAATCCCATTTTAAATGCTACTATTTTAAAGGACATTCATTCAAGAAATATAATCAGTTTTATTATTTGAGCTTCGTGTCTTTCGATATATTTTAGGGAATTTCAAAGCAAGAAAATGAGAAATAAATACACTGACAAAGCAGTCGTGGAGAAAATAATTTTATAAGTGGGTTAAAAAATTGAATGGCATGATTTCAAGTTGATTCTTTTAGTGAAAGCTTTCGTGCTATTCTCCTTCAGCTTGAATGGAAATTTGTTGTCCAGTCTGCATTTTGATGGAGTTTCTGGATTGCTCATCAGAAATACTTTCACTTTACGGGAAGTGGCGACATAATGGCTCTCAAATTGTGGGTCAATGAAGCGGAAGTATGTGCCGCCATTTGATAATCGATTGACTTTGTGGGTCAATGAAAATAAAGAACCATTAACGACGACAATTTTCCATTTAACGCATAAAAAATCGCTTTATTACTTTTTTCCCTTTCCCGTGAAAAAGGTTAAAACTTTCGATATTAACTCCATAATGTTTCATCTCATTTCCTAATGTCACGACCAGTCGAGTTTGTTTTCCCAGACGGTAAACATTTTGAAGCAACATTTAAATTTTAAATAAGAGGCCCAACTTAATTTTATTTAAATTAAAATAGGTTTTCTTTAGGATTTATGCATGGATGAATCCAATGGTGTTTTAGAGACTTTTATAAAACTGAGTCACATTCTTCATACTTACCTACAGATCTAAAAAATCTAAATTGCAAATCATTGAAACGAAATGTTTCTTCTTTGGAATTTAGATCTGTTTTCTATGTTTATTTCCTTACTTTGGATGTAGTCATGTCAAAGTTAATATAAATGATTGTTGAAGATTTTTATTAAAATCTTAAGAAATTGAATATAATGAATATGCATTAGGTACAGAATGGCGTCTAACTAGCTTAAATTTTCTTAAATTTTCTAGCTTAAATGTTCTCTGTAAATTCCTGAATAATAAAAATTCTTCAATAGGTTTCTATAATAGCCGAAATCATTAACACTGAATACATTTATATATCATGTTATTCTATAAAACCTGACTGTTCTTGTTTTAAAATAACACATATGTATAGTTTATATAGTAGAAAGTTTGTTTATAAAAAATGAAGAAGAAGCAACATCTGTTCAAGACGGAGCCAAATCCCAGAGCAGCCTTCTCAAAATTCTACACGGAGATATAGTTGACATTAAATTGTCTATGTTAGCTTTTACTTGTTCAATACATATGTTCTGAAATACTTGATTTGATCCTAGGTTGTAGAATATTTTTTCTATTTTTCATTTATTAAAATATTTAATGGTTTAGAGGCTATTCCTCTAAAATCCTCCATTTAATTTGCTAAAGCACTGCACTTAATCATTTAACATTTGTTCACTAATTTTTATAAATGGACAATTAATAAATGACAAATTCTAATACATTCTAATACATTCTTCATTCTAATACAGCGCATAAGCTATTTAATTAAACATGACTAACACTATGAAGATATAAGTAACATAAAGGATAATAACAACATTGATACGAGGGCGAGTCAAATGAAAGGCGCAAAATTATAATTAAAACTCCAAATTTCGCCCCACAGTGTTGTAATTCTGCAGATCCGTTAAAATGAGTTGTAGAAATATCCGGTAGGTGGCAGGAAAGTAGAGACACGCAAACAACGTCACAGCAGCAGTTTAAAGATGCCCGCCCCACTTCAAACATGCACCAAAGAAGAACAGCGTTCAGTTATCCGATTTTTGAGTAGTGGAGGCGTGAAACCTATTGAAATTATGTGGTGGGCCAATCCATGACTAATATTTTGGAATAGTATTTTTATTCCATGCTAATGTCTAACAATTCTGCAAATTCATCAATCGTTATTCGGCGATTTTCCAACACTAAGGCTTCAACTGTTGCAATATTCTCTGGCGCCACAACTCGTTGTGCCTGATCCGGGCGAATGGCGTCTGATACTACTGTCACATCATTTGTGAACTTCACACTCCATTCATAAACTTGCTGCTGTGACAAACATACATCACCATTCATAAACTTCTTTGGTGCATGTTTGAAGTGGGGCGGCCATCTTTAAACTGCTGCTGTGACGTTGTTTTCTTGTCTCTACTTTCCTGCCACCTACTGGATATTTCTACAACTCATTTTTAACGGATCTGCAAAATTACAACACTGTGGGGCGAAATTTGGAATTTTAATTACAATTTTACGGTTTTTATTTGACTCACCCTCGTATAAGAGAGTCTCTCGGAGCATGAAATAGAAAAGGAAAACGGATTTAAACAGTTGAACATGGAAATAACCACTATTGTTGTCCAAAAAAGGGGGAACTAAAACAATAGAATCAAATTTCAGGGGGTGATTACTACAAGAGAAGTAACAAAAAAGTTCATATCAACATATGTCTGGATATGCTTAAGTTCCATGGAAATGGCAATAATTATACGCACGATGCTCTGATATTCATATCAAATATAAGCCGAGATGGTCTTCACATGCGGAGAAGCACGTGGGAAAGGTCGAGAGGCTGCACGGGATGTATCAAGAAAAGTACCCCGACAGATAGCACCATACGAATCGCAAAATGTTTGTAACCATCTTTCGGTATTTGTGTGAGGAAAGGTCCTTTGAAGAAAGAGGTGAACACGGAGGGCTGCCGCGGCATATTCGTACAACAGATCTGGAGGAACATGTGTTACAAGATATTGAGCAGAATCCCAGTAAAAGCTCCAGGCAAGTAATCCGTCAGCATGGTGTCAGCCAAATGATTGTGTTGGGAATCTACATAAAAACAGCTACTACCCCTATCACCTGTAACGTCTACAGAGATTATTGACACAATTACTGCCACAGTAATGCCATGTTCTGTACTAATTGCTCTATTACAAACAAACCTTCCATTTCCGGACATTTGTTCTTCTGATATCTTTTGTTCCTTTTCTGGTCAGGAATCACCTCCTGAAGTTTGGTCCCTATTGTTTTAGTTCAATCTATATATCTCAATTAAATATGTCCAACTTTTCGTTCGTTGGGGCACAGTGTATAAATGAAATATGTGCTTTTAAATAATGCAAATAATAGAAGATCACTATGTTTTGATGTTTGTATTGAACGAAGACTTGAAGTTTGTTTTTATTTATTGAATAAGCAATTTTTAGATTCTATAAATAATACTCATAAATAATGGAAATACTATTCGTGATATTCATGTGCTTATTTTAATTAATAGAATTCCAAAAAATTCCAATCATTAATATTAAAATGAGTCTTGATTGCATTTTATAAATTGCGTAATCTAGCTTAGAACGATCAGACATGGGTTTCACGCACCCATGAGTTTAAATCCCATACCGATGCATTTCAAATAAAATAGTAGATTCTTTTTAGTAACCAAATTTACGAAAAAGCAAGGCGAAGATTAGCTCAAGCCTATTAATTTTTCAGTGTTTTTAATCTGAATTTCCCACATATTTACTAGATTATCGTTCTTGCAAAATTTTTCGTATTAGCCTCAACTTCTAATTATGGACACACAGTTAACCTCCGCCTCTTTTGTTTCATGGACAATGAGTAATTACGTAGGATTTCTAAAGTAAAATATCAAGATCAAAACAGATTAAATAATTTAAATAATTAAATCAGAATAGAAACTAATCAGATGGTCAAGTGAACGAAATTCCTTGCTGAAGAAGGATAGTTGCAGATCGCAGATTCATTTCCAGGCCAATGATGCGAAGAATTAGTTCAGGGGAGAGTTGTGGAATGGTGCGGAATTCCTTCTTAAGGGGGAGACAGAGGCGTTGGCCCCGCGCACCTAAAGAACCCTTGAAATAAGATAAATTTCCGGCTTCCCCCTCTACGACGAATTTATACAGACAAGCAGTCGAGAAGGTCGTTAAACTACTAATAACCCAAACTGATGGACGGAGAAAAGCAGGTGTTCTATCATGCACTTTATCACTAATAGTGAAACGGGACAAAATCCATTCTATTCTACATTTCTCTTAATAAGAAATGATTTCGAGTTCGTGAAAATAACAGACTATAATATACATATTCTTAAAACTGTAAGAATAACTTTACCTGTAATTATATTTACTTTACTTTATTATATTTAGTTACTTTTAAAACTTTTTTAGCATGTAATTTCTGGATACGATCTAAATTTGTATCAGCTTAAAGTTTCCGCCCTACAGTTGATGGATGTTTCGTCCCAAGAATTGCAAGTGAATTAATTGATGAGCGGTTCGTGCGAACAAATGTGTTGTTTTCATACTGAAAACTAGAATCACGATCTCGTAGTTTATTAAAAGAGAAAAAAAATAGAAGAAAGAAAGAAAGCAAGAAAAAAGGAAAGTTTTCTTGAAGAGGGATGATTAACGTCCACGGCCAATCCAAGTTGATCTCCTTTCGGGATGGAGGTTCCTTGAGGGAAATGCTGCACGCGCTCGCGCGTTTGCGAAAGGAATACGAGGACCCAGCGATTTTCCCCTTTCACTGACAGCCGTTAATTATACGAATCTTCAAATCTTCCATCGTTGGAAAGTTTCTGTTTTTTTCCCTTCCTTCTCTTGAAAATCAATTACATCGAGAATGGCGTTATCACTGGACATCCTATCCTTGTTCTCAAAACATAGCTTTCTTTCAGTCAATCAACGATCGGCATTGAAAAAGGAAAAACAAGCGAAGAACTTGTCACTTTTAATGTCTTCGTATATATGTTAATCTGTGTTATATGCTTTTTTTTTTAATTTTTAACAGTTTAATATTTATCTTCAGATAGAAAAAATAAGCATATTTTAAAAATTTTTAAATAGTAAATTCATATTAAACAAACATTCAAGTAATGTTATACAAAATAAGTTTTTTTTTAAATGTTTCACGAAGTATGAAAGTTTTATTCCTAATATTGTAAAAACACGTTCTTTGTTTCAGTTCCTGTTGTATTTTAAGATGACACCTAATGTATTTCTAATGATTTCACAACTGAATTATTTTAAGAAACAATTATTTATAGAAATCTTGCAAAAACAACTGAAAATAAAAATAAAATCTTTATGAAAAAAAATATGAAAGTAACATTAATTTTGTTTCAGCCTTCTAAATGTAACTGATTCAATAATGTCTCTTAATATAGAGGGAATGAGGAAACGAAAAAAAGGAAGCGGCATTTATTTCCGCAAATAATAGTAATCGATATGTACGACAAGATTAAATACAATAAATTATATGAAACTTCCTTCAATAAAAAGTCAGAGGAAATAAAAGGAGTAATCCGGTAGTTATTGAGAATACACTTTACTTTGTTATTTTGAAGTTCAATCGCTTAGTTCTATTTTTTTTTTCATTAAGATTGTAAATGTGCGAATATTGTTATGTTGCCATCAAATTTAAACGGTTAATACTAGCTTAGATGAGAAATGCGCAGCGGTTCTAAAGGTCGCGGACCCCTGCATTTACATTTGTATAATGTATGTATATTTATACATTCTGAAGCTCTAACAGAGATTCAGTGGCTCCCGGAACAGTTTTAGAACAACTGCTTTACTGATATTTAGCTTCCCTTTTTTTTTCACTTCCTTATATATTATTCTCCTTGTTCAAGATTCATGAATATTTTTTTAATAAGAAGTAATGTTTACTATCAACTTCTTTAGGTTTGATAATGATAATAAGATCATTTGAGGAGAGGGGAGAAATAGCATTTCTATCGGTTTAGTGGCTCCGTCTGTTGTGATTAATGACAACGCTCACTTACCTCGAAATGTATTTTATTTTATTTTTTGTGACATGATCACCTCAGGAAAATTCCTCATTTAACCTTTTAATTCATTTTAAAAAAATTTTAACGTTCATTCTGTCTGTAGTTTTAATTACCGAAGAAATATTATGACAATGTCAATATTGTTCTCCTTGAACATCGCATCCTGTATTAATTTTTTTTTGAGAACTCTCTGAAAATAAAATTGAGCTTGAGGGATGGTGAACCGACCAATCAACATTTTTTATATTCTATGCATATATTTATTGTGAAACGTACATTACTTTTGCTAATAGAGAGCGTTCATTAAGATTCTTAAGATTTTGCGGTGACAGTTATCTTTGAAAAATGCTGACAGTACTAAATACCATCAATTCGCCTCCACACTAAAACTCAGAAAAAAATATAAAGCTTATTATAAAAAAAAATTTTATGAAAAAAATTTCCATATACGAATGGAGGTCTTCTCTGTCCTACTTATTTATTGCCAATTTAAATTCCGTCGGGACAGGTTTTGATTTATATTTAGCGCTCTTAAGATTTAATGGATGAATTTTCCAAGAAAGTTATTTAGAAGTCTAAAAGTCAAAAATGTTTTTGCTAAGTCATTTTGGACTGGGAGAATGCAACCAAACCGACATGTCTTCAAAATTATCTGGTTGCATGTGCGACTATCTTTTTTTTGGGTTGTTATTTTCACAACCCGTTTATTCTGTAAAAATTTTTATTACCCACTTAAGATAAAGATCGCAAAAAAATCCATGCTCGCGAACCTTTAAATAGCAATTTCTCAAGAAAGCGATTCGTAAAGACATCAAGTGATTTGCTTTGAAAAAGAGGAATTTCTGATCTGCGAACCGGATGCTTACTCGATCACTGGGCCTCCACGTTGACTACGTTGTAGTCTTTAGGACACTACGAAGACAGCGTGTTCCGTGTTCGCCCAGTTGGTAGAGGCGATGAGATGGATATTCGTGGTCTCTGGTTCGATCGAATCCAGGTCCAGGAATTTTTCCTTTCGTTTTTGTTTTTTTTCCATTTAATATCTTTATTTTTGGAGCATTAACTCCACTTCTTTCCTTACTTTCTTATAGGCTGATATAAATGCAACGGTATGTATTCTATATGCATTTTTTCAATTGATGGCGCATCCCTCATTTTGAATCACACTGCACAATTATGATATTATAATAATTGGAAAATGGTCTTAGAAGGAATTTTCACGCCATTAGCTCCGATATTGATAAATAAATAGAGAAAAATAGTAGAGAAAAATAATAAAGAAATTTCTACGGTTGGACTCGAACCAGGGACCTTCGGGTTACCGTCCCGCTGCTATAACTGCTAAGCCACTGTGGACATGGAGGCTGTCGTATCAGACATGTTCTGTGAGCATAGGTTAAAGTGCGGCTCCTTGTTCTCAAGCCAGGACTATATTTACTATAAATAATAATAATTGGAAAATGGTCTTAGGAGGATTTTTTCACACCATACCTCCGATATTGATAAATAAATAGAGAATTATAATATTGTTTACGCTTTTCATCGAAATAACACTTACTGCCATTGGATTCTGTGATTATGGCTATTGAAGATATCTAATTGAACGTAAACTTAGGTAATTAAATGTTGCTGCTCATCAGTTTAAAATGTATTCGAACATAGCTATTCATTCTTCGTCCTCAGATGTGCAGTCCAAAACAGAAACTTTATGTATTCAAATTGGTCAAATCAAAATATCTGTTCTTTTAAAGGAAAGACAGAATGAAACAACAGACTATAAGCAATAAACAGAAAAACCGTTCAAATGCAAAAGAAAAGTAAGCCACCTGAGGGCGGCTCCTTCACGTCTGTTTTTCCAAATTATTAGGAAAGAAAGCAAACGACTACATTTGGGTGGACGACGATGAATCTAAGTAGTTTGCCGCGAGCATAAAAGCAGTAAATTCCTCAGAAGAGGAGATCGTGAAGGGTAAATGGAGGAGAAAGAAAGAACAGCCATCTTTTTCAACATCAATTTTTTTAAAATATATTCTACTTTGTCTGAAATTATACAATTTCCATTCGTCGTGACAACCGTTATGTTGTAAAATTAGATGACGGAAAAAAACAAAATTGTTTATTCAGAAAATCATTAATTAGCCTATCTACACGGAGTTTTAATGTTCAGATATCGAGACACCCTTAAAGAAACAGAGAAAACGTAATGGTTTCTTTTTGGAAAGTCTGAAATATTTTACAGCTTTTTTGTACTTTTTAAAGAAATATCTTTTCTAACTTAAATTTAAATTAGTGATAACATATTACATTGCATCTGTGAATTTATTACGAAATGTCTCAATCGTCTTAATAAATGCTCATGAACTCAAAGTGATAATTTTAAGTGTTTTTCTATTACCTCTTTTATTGTTAAATAAATATAATGCCGTATTATTTCTAAATAGAATTCGGTATGCAAGGATATCTTTCGCTTTAATTTTTTGAAAGAATGTAAGGACTTTATAAAGAACAATCGACGAAAATGTGCTGGCAAAAAAATTTGTAGACGTCATCGCCACAATCCTTCTCATAATCACGATGATCTTCTTCCTAGTTGCGTGTCATCGACAGATCTTTATTGATGATCTCCTTTTTACTCATCACTTTTTCCAGAGGCACGCACCAAGCTAGTGGATGAAGAAAAAAAAACCGAGGGGAACGGCTAAAACGGGTTGTGGACGAAAACGAGGAGTTCTGCTTTCGTCCCTTATTAAGAGCAATGGACGTGGAGTTTGGCCACCGAATTCGTCTTAACGGGGTCCGACGAGGCAGGCGATTACTGAGTCTCGGTAAAAGAAAGAAAGAGAGAATGGGAAGAAGATGGATGGCATGACTTTCATGGAGGAGAGTGGCTTAAGAATCCTCACCATCATCATCTTCTGGGTCATTTTACTTGGCGGATGGGGGAAAAGGGAAAAGGAATCGACATCGAAAAATAAGAATGCCGTTCTTCTGGTTGCACAGCCGTAAGGTGGCGCCCTAGTGAACTTTCACTCACAATATTAAAAATATAAATAAAAAAAGAAACCAACCAAAACTGGTGTTGCTCTTCACTACGGAAGACCGAGGTAACTCACGTTTATATAAGAGAAGACCGCGTTGTGTTTATGACATCAAATGCTACTCTCGGAGATTTTAGCTGGAAACTTGTTAGAATTTTGGGTTTTTGGAATTTTCCGTTTCATCTGAATATTCATAGATGGTTTATAAATAAATAATGAAGCTTAGTGCATTAATTTTTTTTCAAAAAAGAGGCTTATCCTGGGCCAAATGCTAGAGAGGGAAGTTAGTAGTTTTAAAATAATAATTATTCATTATAACTAATTAACGATATAAATGAAATATATAGAGTCGTTATAATACATCATAGTTCAACACGAAATTTTTGACGACTACTTTCGGCATTTATTCCCGCCTTTTTCAAGTCTACATAAGTATGTACAATATGGTTAGAAAGTATTATACAAAGAACGATTCATTATTTGATATAACGATATTAATACTTTCATAATTTCCAGTACGAACCAGGTAAGCCAGGACGATTCTACATAAAATACAAATTGAATGGAAATCAGTTCTAATTATCAATAAAGCTATCCATTCTAATAAGATTATTTCCATATTGTCCCGATTACCAATTCAGAAAATCAGTGGAGTATCTTTTAAATAAACTTCCATTTATATATTTGAAGCTTATACCAAACGTTAAAATATTATTTACATTTTAACTGCAGTAACTTATTTCAATCTGAAACAGAGTCCTAAGGTGCTGGAAGAAAGTATAGAGCCGGGATGAAAATGCAAATAAACGTAGCAAATCCATGCTGATTTTGTTGCTTTTTTATAGACGTGAATTAGATGATACAAAACGTTGTTTCCAGGAGCATTTAACAACGAATAAGGAATCAAATGCAAATTAACAGTCATTATCCCAACCTAGCCACTTGCACGTCGATAAAAAAGTAACAAAACCAGCATGCATTTGCTACATTTATTTGCATTTTCATCCCGGCTCTATACTTTCTTGCAGCACCTTATGCATTTTTCCATTCACTAAACTTATTTAATTACAAAATTCTTTTGGATTACGTAAAAACCTAGGCTCATTAATTAATATTTGGCATGACAGCTCATTAAGGTTAAGTTAATTTAAGACTTTTCAAATTAACAACTTTGAAAAGCAAAAGACTAATTTATGAAAAAGAGATATCCAGAAACCGTTTTTAACCTTGCGAACAAATGCTAATAAAATGTGGAGGCAATAGTGTGAAGGAGGAAGGGCGAAAAATAAAAATCCTTAAACCTCTCAGCTTAATAGAAATATCTTATAACTCACCACTTCTTTAAAAAGAAAACAAAAAAAAAACTTTCTTCAAAGTTCGTAATTTTGTTTCAATTTTTTAAAATCTTATTATAAGCACAAGTTTCACAAAAATTATTTTTTTTATCTATTAGAAACAAAGTTCAAAAATTATTTCTAATTTCTTATTAACATTTTTTAAAAATCAGCCTTCCAATTGTAATTCTCTCTTCATGTAATTTTGAAAAGAGTCATTAAGTTAAAATTCATCGTAGAAATGCTATTTTTGAACTAGAAGCAAAATGAACGATGGAGAGTAGTAGTTAATAAAGGTCAGAGTTTATGGGAACGGTGAGCTTGAATTTCTTTAATGCCTTTCGAATGTGGGAGAGGGCATTTTAGAAAAATTACTCGATTGTCTGCCGTGCTAAGAACTTTAGCCGTTTCTGTTCAAAATTCTAATTTGTTGGAAGGTGGAAAGTTCTAAAGGTTGAGCTTTGACTTTACCGCAGTTTTTATAACAAGAACCCATTATAGGAAATTGGCCGAAATATGAAACAAATTTTAAAGAATACATCAAAATTCACTGGGAGATGAAACTGAATCGAAAATAAATTTGAAGAAATCCCATTATGCTTTAGGCAGACTTTAAATGTAACCAAATGAATCTATCACTTAAACTCAAAGCCTACTGATAAATGAAAAGCGAAACATGAAATAAAGATCATACTTTTGGTTTCAAGTTTTCTTTTTTGCTCTTTCTTGTTGGGCTTCCACAAGAAAGAATTTAGATTCTATTAAGAAACAGTAATAGGGATGATGTTTATATGGCACCACATAACTTTCATTGTTGGAGTCCTCACGTCGTGTCTTTCATTCCTAAGGATGTTTAGATAGTTCATTCCAAGCTATTAGGAATTCTTCATGTCACCCTGAAGAAGGGAGATTTCATTTCTTTTTTTTATTAGGTTGCTCGATTTTTCTATTTTTCTAGGTGCATCAAAAGTGGAGCATAGGGAAGAGGGGAGTGTTCCCTTGTGTAGATCTCTGTCCTTTACCTCATGACACGTATATCCTACGAGAACCTTCACTCGTTAGCATTGTTCCTTTTTCTAAACCTCTCTCTCTGTATGTAGCGTTTGCGAAGAAAAGAGAGGATACATTTTAGCAAAAAGAAGCTATTTAAATAGTACAAAAAACTCATTTTCGAGGTGAATACTTTCACAAAACAAAAAGAAGTAAATTTATTAAGTTTTAATTCAATGCCAAAAGGATCTTCATTTTTTTCCCCTTAATGAAGCTAATTTTTTTTCTTATCGATTGTTAGATTTTAAAATGCGTTTAGTCTGACAGGGCGATTGCAATCAACGAAATATAAATGTTAATTTACGAATTGCTTTCGTGCTCTCTTTTAATGCACTTTTAGTTTTTTTTTTAATAAATTTACCGCAATGTCATGTAAAGAATTATTAAACTATAAGAGAGTAAACTTTGCAGTTCTAAATCCTGACACACTATCATGTTAAAAAACCATCGAAACTGATTTAGCATTTCCATTCAAACGATGAGTGAAAATTTCTTTTAAATTCCTTTCTGAGTGAAATCTATTCAACGCTGTGTCACTTCCGCTGAATACATGAGCATAAAAATTACTCAAAGATTACTTTGAACTTTCCAAAACAGCATTAAAATATCTTTGATTGCAATCGTCCTGTATTTTAACTTTTTAATTAGGAGAAGACAAAATTTAAAACAAGAAATTCTGCTTAGGAGTTGCTTTATAACAATTCTTTATAGCTCTTATGAAAAATGAAAATGAATCTACTTTTTCAAGAATTAAAAAAAAACTAACTCAAGTTTAATTCGTAAGCATCGATTCCTTTCTCGATTAAAAAGATCAGAGCTCTGTAAATGAATTTCCGGCAAAATTGAATGATTAAACGACTCTTAAAATATGATATAAAATGATTTAATATTTATAAATCGATTTAACCTTCAGATATTTTTTTTATTCTTCTGATTATGCAACTAATTACCGTTCTCTCGTCGTTATAAACTCCCTGTGATACACTCTATATTAAGAGGCGGCATCAATTTCTGGCTATCCGAGACCGAATTTCAACCTCAACCTTATTCTGGTTACTAGAAATGAAATAATTCTTTCAATCCGATTACGAGAAGTAGGTAAAGGGTTGATTACAGAATTTGTCAACTCCAAGTGGGTCAATTGATCTGCGTTTAATTAACCTTGTCGTCGTCGTCGTCGTTGAGAGGAGACATTTTATTCTGGGGAGTGGAAAGGCCGTGAGAGATTCCACACGGGAAAATTTTTTTATATGTAATTCAGAAATCCACCCCACTATGATAGTAAATTATTTCTACGTAGTTACTATGATAATCTTATGATAATTCATGTGTGTACATAAAATTATTTTATTTTAATAATTCTATATGAAATTCATTTAATTGTCTTAAGCTTTTTCTTCCTTACTCTAATGCTTGATTCCTATGGGAAATTAAGGAGGAGTAAATTGTCGAATGTTATCTCTGCCATTAAATTTACTGCTTTAAGTTCAAGCAATTATGTTTGAATAACTTTTACATTGATGCATTTACCAAATTGACAGAGCCTGTATAAATTTTACTGAAGCATAGGAGTTTTCATTTTGACACAGTAATGGAAATTGTTTAATTGTTTGTGCCAAAAGTATAAATCGTGCGTGTTATGCCTTTGATTAGAATTTGAAACTGAAAGGTATATTCGCTTTGAATTTAATAAGTCTATACGTGATATTCCGAAAAATTTATTTAACTTATCTACAAATACATTATTGCTAGAAGTATGTTCATTTAATTTAAAAACAAAATATTAAAGGCATATTTAATTATAAATTAGTTTCATTATTTTTAGGTTAAATTTATTAAGCATGAAATGCAAATAACTCATACGAATTTGAATGGAATGAAATTTAAATTTTAATTTCATAGATCTACAAATATATAGGTCAATTTAATATTCCTTATTTACAAACTTGATTCAAGAGATTGAAACTGGGATTCTGCAGATTAAAGGGAAAATGTTTTGCAGGGGAGCATAGATAATTTGCATGTTTCTCCCGCATAAAGAAATGGATTAAAACTGATATCTAAAATATTATTGTATTTTATATTTCTTTAATAGCTATGGGAAGTGCTGAGATCCAACTTTAATAACATTTATTTTGGAGACCGGAGTGAATTTAACTTGCATTTAATTCACTCTAAGTGTGTCAAAAAACGTGATAACTTATTTTGGAAAAGAAATCTGTAACTACATTTAATGAAATTAAAATAACATAAATGGCGTTTCTCTGTGTCATTCATAGAACTCTTATATTTGCATGCTTTGTGTACAATTCGTCTAACAGTGCTTTTTATTTATATTATTATTATTATTATTATTATTATTATTATTATTATTATTATTA
>JAHWFO010008373.1:203588-237735 GCA_023313115.1 Rhysida immarginata
TATTATTATTATTATTATTATTATTATTATTATTATTATTATTATTATGTTATTTGTTGTTGTTGATCAATAATAAAGGACCTTTAAGATTCTATTGTAGGTTAGGAGAACTCACGTAACCAAACCCAAGGTGAGTATCTAGGCTTTGATATTGGAAGACGAAACTGAGGGAGGGTCTCCAGCCGACTCACTTGACCTCGCATGTCACCTCGTATCACAGACCCCTCCCCTCACCTGGTGCACCTGGGGTTCCCTGTCTTCATAATTTCCCCGGTTATATATTATTTTAGTGAAGGAGTGCAATGACATCTCCTTATCTTTTGCATTGCTTACTAATAACGGTGAAGATTCTGTAAAAAAAAAAAATTAAATAAAAAGTTGAATAATTCCGCTTTCTTCACCCTCCCTTTTAATCTTCTTCATGATAAAGATTATAGAATTAAGCAGTAAATATACTGGAATTTATGAGCCCACGCTCAGAGGCTTCACTAATTGAATCAAATGTGACTTCAGATTTAAAAATGAAAACTTCATGCGCAAAATAGGCATTAAGGTTAGAATAGTAACAAAGAGTTAAGAAACTCTTGAGCTTTAATGGGTTACATCTTCTGTTTATTCATCTCAAGATGAATTTCATTTCCTCTTTTTCAAGTGGAAAACCTGCTTTATGTCAAGAAGATATGAATATATCATCAACTTCGAGGGGGGAAATGTGAGATATGAAATTACTTTCTTTAATTTTGTCTCTTAGATTATATAAGTTGAATTGCAAGTTTGTTCTAAAGTTTTCTATAAAAATAATAAACGAACTCGTTTAAGAAATTCAAATAAAACGGAACTGGTAGCTTTCAATTTAAAAAAAATGCTCCACGTAAATGAAGGATTTATGTCATGTGGAAAAAAATTCCATTGATAAAAAATTTAGGAAATCCACCTTCGTTGAAAATCATCTCTAGAAAGTAATTATCATAAATGCATAAAGCGCAGCCAACGCCTTTAAAATGAAATTCCTGTGATTTTTCATACAGTTTTGAAGCTTTTTTTCTCTATTTTTTGAATATTAAAAAAAATAAACTTTGTCGGGTAACTTTTTAACGAATAACGAAACATAGAGGAAATAGATCGGAGTGAAAGGCTTGGCTATTAGTCCGAGAAAACAATGGTGGAGCACCCATCGGGCACTGGATTTTCTTTCCCACGTCAGTGAAGGGTACGTGGGGCCACCTGACGCAACCAGGCATAGAACCACCAATCTCCCACCAAGGGGAAATGCAAAACACTTTATGGAATGAAAAGTAGTGTTAAGAAAATGAATAAAATGAACACATTGAGAATGCACTCCAAACTTTAATATTTTAAAAACTTGCTTTATCACTTCCATCTCTTATTCTTCATGTGGACAATCAAATGGATGCGGAAAATTTCTTTTAAATTTTGCATCGACTTAAAAAAAATGATATATAAAAACCCTATTAGCATGATATTAGCAAACCCCTATCTAAATATGAATTTAAATTACGACATTATAGAGCTTAAGATTAGCTTAAATTTGAACTCTTTAATAATGAACTTTTGGTCTTAAGAGTTGAAAAAAGTAAAATATTTTTATTAGAATTTCACAAGAATGAGAAATTGTTTAACCTTACAGGCATGGAAATTCCCTAAAGAAACAATTTTTTGAAATCGATATCATTTCTAACATAGTCCTTTCCATGTTTATTATTTTTTTCTCGTCTTTAGGAAAATTACAAACAAAGAAATCAGAAGACCTTGGTAATGTTTCAAGTGTAATATTAATTTATTATTCGCATCTTACGAACTCAAGATTTTGCTTTAAATCCTATATTAAAAAATAAGTTCATGCTTACTATTTTTTTTGATGTCAACAGTTAATGTAAATAAGCAAACAAATAAAATGATATTTTTAAAAAAAAGTTATAAAAAAAAACCCAATCCGTTAAGAAAACAAAGTTCAATTTTTTCCCTGAAAGTTTTATTCTATGGCGTTCTTGATATTCAAAGGTGCAGGAACAAACAAGAAAGTGAACTTTTGACAATCAATCACCGTTTTTCTTTCGTTAATAGTAATAATAAAATTAATGAGGTGTAAAAGACCGAGAACCCGAGGACTGGGGTTATGTACATAAAATAAAACATATGTACATAAAGGTAGTTAATAAGAATTTGAAAAACATTTAGAAAGGATCAAAACAATTACCAATGGAGAAAATTGTTGAACAAAGATGCTTAACTTGTAACAAGAAAATATGATTACATGTTAACATGTAACAACAAATATAAATAAAACCTTAATTTTCACTAGGAAATTTAGCTAGAAGTAAAACGTGATTTTTTTTTCTAAATTAAATCATTCAAATATTGAAAAAGTAATTATATAATTATGTGTAGAGTCTGTTTCAGTTTTATTCTATGGAAATAGGAAAAAAGCATTTTTTTTTCCTTTCGTCAGATTTCATTGAATTCAAATGAATTCTTAATTGACTGTATTATTAATCAAATA
Organism: Rhysida immarginata; assembly: GCA_023313115.1. Lineage (NCBI taxonomy): Eukaryota > Metazoa > Arthropoda > Chilopoda > Scolopendromorpha > Scolopendridae > Rhysida > Rhysida immarginata. The sequence continues at coordinate 206,110 of JAHWFO010008373.1, forward strand.
AGTTGAATTATCATTTTTAACGTTACATAAAAGTAATAATTTAGGAGTATTTTCTTTACATAGTGAATGTGATCATATATTTAGTTGCGATTTTGTCAGCTTTTAATAATAACTTTATAACATTAAAACTGGCAGAATATTGGCAATTATTCTGAATTCTAAATAAACAGAAAATTTACATTATAAAAAAATTAATAGAAAAATCTCTGTATTTACCATATTTGAGAAATTTTAGGTGCATAACATGTTATGCGCAGATTATGAAATCGCACAATTCATGAAATGGGCAACTTTTTTGCTCATTTTATGAATTCTACAAGACTCTTGCACAGTTCGTGAAATGTGCAGAATTTTACACAATTCATGAAATGTGCACAACGATTTCTGCTCATTTCATTGTACAACTACAAATAACTTGTAATTTCTCTCGTTCGCCTGTTGTTCTACCTGTTATTGTTGTATATCAATATTCTGTAAATTCTTACTGCAATTTTATACACTTTTACCTCAGCATTTTATGTAAATTCCATTCGTGGTATTTTAGTGCGGTTAATTTCTCACTGATATCAGTTACAGTGAGCGCTGTAAAATCTTAGGATTACAGTAGTATCAGAGTTTCAAAACATGCTCCTGCAAGACACATTGTACTGATAAAAAATATATTTTTTTAAAAAATGAAGTTCTTTGTAACTCTTCATGTCATCCATGCAAATCATTAAGGATATTCAGGACGTTTTTTTTTAATTTTTACCTGCGATATAAATAAAACAGAATTTTATTATCAGGTTAATTGATAATGGATAAAATTTGTAAGTGGGAGGATATTTTTTGTACTAAAAAATTTCCGAATTAAAACTAATTTTTACACAAGTTATGAAATGTGCACAGCGGTTTCTACTCAGTTCTGCATTGTACTGTATAATATTGGTAATGTAATTAAGTTTTTCGAAAATGGTGGATTGCGCCCCCAGAGCCTCTTCTCATTAACTGATACGTTCGCCTTATTTTACCATTTACAGTGAAAATATATGAAGAAATAACTGAATCCGCTCTATGCCATTTTTAATGACGACTTATTTCAAAATTTTTAAAGTAATATCAAAATTGATTTTTATACAAAATATTAAAATTAATATTTTAATTATACATTTTATTTGTATTATATTTGAATCTTTTATTCATTTCAAATATTATTATTATTAAATATTTTATATTAAATACTTTTCCAAATCTCCATCCCATTGTTCTCGTTCGCCTGCAACGAGAAAAAATGCATGCAAGTTAATTTGGCACTTCATTTGGCAGTGCATTAAGTACTGAGAAATTAAAGGTCCGTATGTTTACACTCCATTATGCTAAATTTTTGCTGCTCAGGAAAGAAATTGCTTAACTTAGCAGATACAATCATGTGAGGTATTAGTTTATATTCTGTGATGTTCGATCTGAAGAAGACTTTTTGAGTCAGGTTGAAACAAAATATATCTAGAATATATACTAGGTAACCACAAAAGTTCTCGCCGTTTTTAATTCCGGAAAACAAAATGATGTACACAAAAAGTAGCGTATCGCTAGGCCCCAAAGTAATCCTCATTGGCATCTAGCACCTTCTGCCAACGTGTCTCCAGTTGATCAATGGAGTGGCTACCAACGTGGCTGTAAAACTTGTCGGTCTTGGACTCAAAGAAGTCCGTGAGTGCCTTTCACAGATCTGTATCATTGGTGTAGGATTTTCCACGAAGATGGTTGTTCAGAGAATGAAAAAGGTGATAATCCGTTGGAGCAGGATCTGGTGAGTAAGGTGGATGACACAAAGTTTCCCAGCCAATCCGCTCTATGGTTTTCCTGGCCAACCGCGCCATATGTAGCCAGGGATTGTCATGAAGGAAGAGTACCCCTTTGCAATTCACCAATGCTGGCTCCTTCTGTTGCAATGCCTGTTGCACATGTTCCAACTGCTGGGAGTACAGACCCCCAGTGATGGCTTGACCAGTTGATAGCAGCTCGTAGTGAACCATTTGGCGTCTAGTCCACCAGACATACTAGACTACGGGGTTCATGAGAAATGGCAAATTCTCCCGACCTAATTTCTGGAACCAATGCCTTGCGGTGCGTTCATTCACAGCATCATCCCCAAACGCAAGCCACTTTCGGCGACATGATGTTGCTGCTGACAAGCCCACCTTGAAGTCATAAAGTAAGCAACACCTAACCATCTCCTTCGATACCTCCATTTGTCTACACTTCTGCACGAGATGTGATTGATGTGAATGCCCAACAGCCCTGTATTTATACAAGCTTCCTGCTCCCCCCCCCCCTGGCAGATTTTGAACCACAATGTACATTCATTTGCATATCTTCTATCACTTCCTTTTATGGCAACAGAAAATCGGCAAGAACTTTTGTGGTTACCTAGTATTATTCGTTATAATTTTTTGCTTTCGTAAATTAATAATTATAGGAAGTTTTTATATAACAAATTATTTGTTGACGACACCTTTAAGGTCAATTCTAACATTTTTGATCTGCAGCACATTATACGTAATTTTTTTACTAACCTTTTAATTACTATTTTTAACTGACGACTATGGGTCCCACGAACCGTACAGTATATTGGGATTCGTATCTCGGTCTCCAAAAGAAACCCACAGACGTTAATTTTTTGGAAAGGGACGCACCCAACTAATTAATATAGATCCAGCTTTCAAACTAATTCAATTGTATAATAGTAATAGAATCTCACAGAATATTGATATCTTTCATGACTCCCACATACCTCTTTGTAATGTTGCCTCTTCTTAGGCTCTTTTTACCCCGTGGTGAATTCGTCTGTTGGGTTCGGTACTGTCATGATGATTGATTGACAGCCGATTACAAATTAATAAATTAATTAATAGATATTTTATAATAAATAGTGAAAAATAGTAAAGAAAATTCCACGGCCTGGACTCGAACCAGAGACCTACCGCGGACATGGAAGCTTAGTGGTTAGAGCGCCGGGGCGTATACCCGGAGGTCTCTGGTTCGAGTCCAGGCCGTGGAATTTTCTTTACTATTTTTCACTATTTATTAATTAATATCGGAGGTAGTGGCGTGAAAAAATCCTCCAAAGACCATTTTCCAGTTATTAGATATTTTATAACTATTTAATAGATAACATATAGATATTTTGGAAGAAGAATCTATTTTTGATATTTCTTTGCAGTTTAGAGTACTAAATTTTAAACTTATAAATCTCATTTAAACGCTTTTTTTAAAAAATATTTGATCATTTAACGCTTTTTTAAGCAAAATAAAACTTTTATAATTATTCATTTGTGTCACTTTTTCGTTGTTAAGATATAAAAATTTTTTTATATAAACGTTATCAATTAAAAAGGGTTAATTCTTTTTTATTTTTGAAATAAAGGAATCTTTTTATTTCCTTTGTGTGTTTGTGTTAGGAATGTCAACTAAATTATTACAGATGAATGTAACACTGTAGCTGTCCTTATTATTGGTACAGGTAATATTTAATGGTCTGAAACCACTATCACCTGTGTATCGATAAGCAAGACGCCATGTTTATTCGAGCTCCACTGCATTCGCCAATGGCCTTCCCTGTAGCAGTAGGAACCAGCCTTCATAAGTTATCTGTAGCTGCACAATACATGAAATGAGCAGAAAACGTTGTGCACATTTCATGAATTGCATAAAATTCTTCACCTTTCACGAATTGTGCAATTTTACAATCTGCGCGTAACATATACATCGCACTTTTATTTAAATTGCATTAGCGAAAATTCGAGAAAAATAATATAAAAAACAATATATGTATAAATTGCACCATCCAAGTGCATTTTAACAATTTCAAAACGGCCTAGAATAGTTAATTTAACTTTTAGACATAACCATTTTCAGTTCATGGTTATAAGAAATTAATTAACGATTCTTTAAAATTAATTAGTAAGGCATCAGCTTAAGTGTTTTCTTTCAAAATGAAAATGTAAAAATGATGTAAATGGTTTGTAGAAAAACGAAGTATAATAGAATATTTTCTTTAACGCAATCAGACTGACGGATGTCAGCCAAAAAAGTTCGGGAATGCTATTCTTCACTTCATCCGAACAGTAAAATGTTAGAATTTTCCTAAATGAGACGCCGAGAGCATGGATGTTTGTGTTCATGGGTTCGAATCCCGCCGTGGGCATGGATGTTTGTGTTTGTCCCGGGCTGCGTACAGATATAACTTGTGTAAAAGGCGCAAAATTTTTAATAAACCAACCAACCTAAATGACACCAAAATTTTCTTCAAAAATTTGTATATTTTGCATCAGTCCACAGTGGGTGAAAATGATAATCTAGCCGGAAAATCATTTGCATACTTTTAATTTTAGACTTTTTTCGTGGAATTGTCTCTATTAGTAACCGACGTTACTTTATCTTACAAACAAAATGTCATTCCAACTCTCAAAGCGACTCTAGTGGTCATGTTGTTGTGGATTGTATGTTTTCTCTGTGGATTATATCGCCACAGTAATCGAAAACATTGTAGAACATAGTGTCCTCATCATTTTGAGCTGATAAGCGATAGTTATAGGCCTTTCAGTTTTTACTGTAACGCATGTAACACATCCGTGTGAGATCTGGCAATTTACATTCAAAAAAGACGAGTTCAAACAGACTTTTAAAACCCGTGTCAAGTGGTGTCACAATAACATCAACTGCTCTGAGTAGAATGTGTTATACACATGAGACTGTGTTAAAACCATAGTGCGATAAATTACTCTGTGACGTGCTCCTGGATAAAACAGAGACAAAACTCTCGCTACCATCGTTTGTCATCAGGAAACTAAGTTTGGAGAATTGTTCTGAAGACATTCTTGTGAGTGTGAGTAAAACAGTCAAACTCTACATTTTGTAATAAGTTCTATTTATTACTACATCTAGTATCGTTTGAATTATTGATCATTGATCATATCAATTATTGAATTAAGAATCATTTTTAAATTATCAGTTTATAGGTATTGCATGTTACATGTTTCGGGGAAAGTTTTGATATTAGAAAGGAAATGCGGTATTGGTATATGACTGATATTTGCATCACCTGTACATACGCATAGTACTGTATAGTGTTACTTACAGATTATCTGTATGTATATATAAGTATATATGAATATATGCATATTGAAAATACATCCTGTGCTCAAGAATTACACGAAAAATATATTTTTCCGGCTAGATTATCATTTTTGCCCACTGAGCAATCACAGGCCCCAAACTTTTTGTGAAAAACTGCGAACGGAAAGTATGGCATTTATTTATTTATTTATAATAAAAATAATTTTAATTAAATACAACCTCTGACAATTACGTTCGGTGAATGACGTCACACCCTAATCTGTGCGAGCTTTACGCGAGTAACAATGCTTGTGAATACAAGCTCAGTCGTTGTTTAAGCAAGTTCAGACAGGTCACGTTTGTGCGTGCAATGGTTTAGCAGATGCTCGTTTCTTCAGTTGAAGGTGTAGCGTGCGCACGTAACTGTGGATAATGGATCAAAGAGGAACACTGCCGTAATCGTGCAACAGTTTCTGGCCAACAAAGGGGTCGTACCCATAGCTCATCCACCTTATTCACCAGACTTGGCACCGGCAGACTTTTTCTTGTTCCCACGCCTGAAACGGGCCTTAAAGGGACACAGATTTGCGGACATTCCAGACATTCAAGCAAATGTGACACGTGAACTTAAAACCATCCCTAAGGAGCTTCCAGGACTTATACACCCGATCCCAAAAGTGTATTGCCTTCCAGGATGATTATTTCGAAGGACAATAAAGTAAATGTGGCTCTATCTGTTTTGCATTTTGTTGTGTGAACTCATTCACCGAACTTAATTGTCAGAGGTTGTACATTTCCCTACAATGCATCGAATTAAACAACAAAAATCGATGAAGTCTTTCATTCTCATTTGCTTTTATATCGGACGCTCTAAATAAATCATTGTTTCCTTCGTGGATGATAAGAAATTGGCTGCCTATCACTTTTTTTGTTCCGTTTTCATTACATCATAAACTTTAGAACTTCCGAAAACTTTAAAATGCGCAGTATTTAAACGTATTGTAGATGAATTGAGAACACTTTTAAGATGCTTCATTTGCAAGAGACAATAACGGATTAATAGAGTGAGTAACTGAATTGTTAAGGCAACCCGTCGAAATGAAAACGAATACGGAAGAAAATATACTTTTAAAGTTTGTGTCCCAAGTTAAGCCAGATTTTTTTATTGCATCCTTAGGATATATACTATTTCTAACAGATATACCTTCCATTGGCCCATCTCTCAGCTATTGCAAAGTCACGCTTTAAAAATAAAAGAAAGACAAAGAAGAAAAAGAAAAGAAGAAAAAAATGGCAATGCCGACCAAGGAAATTCAGTGTCAATTTCTTTTTTCCTATTTGCAATTTCACTCAACCTCAACTAAATGAATCCTGTTCGTTTCTTCCATTTCTTTCAATAAACCTAACAATTTTTTTTCTCTCTTTTAACATTTTATGATTTCATGAAACAAAAACGCTGCTTCGTTAAAGTTAAAAAAATATTGACTTCGAACCATGACACTTCATCCGAAAAATATTTGTTTTGCAGGAAAGTTTCTTAAAAGAAAATGGTGTTTCGTTGAAATGGTGTTGAGAGATGGGTAACGCGAGGGAAATTTTTTTTAATATAGTTGCAACATTTTTACAAACAGTGATGTCTATAATGTAGCTATTTAACTCTATCAAAATAGATTAACCGGAGTTCTTTAACCGGCAGTTTCTTCAATGCAAATTTGTCCCTTACGTTTGCTTAATTTCGTGTATTTATTGAGAAACTATTTCAAGGTTAAATCTTGAATACCCTATAATCATTGCAGTTTTTATTCTTTATATTAAATGCAATGTTTATCAGAATTTATTAGAATAATGTTTTTTATGTGGAATTTAATTTTTTTTTTGACTTCCTTTTTAAGTTAATTGCAAATTGCCTACTGTCTAACTTTTTTTAATGAGATGTTAAATTTACTTTGTAGACATATTCATTCTAATGATGAAGTCTGAACACGCTTTCATAAAATCTCACGTAATCACAGACTATAATAAAAGACCTACCTATATTTAGCACCGATTAATAGGTTACCCTTCCCCATTTTCAATAGCTCAATTTTAACCTTTCGCTTTTTTTTCCTGTTTCTCTTTCATTCCTTCTGTCTCGCTTTTAAAAGTCCAAGGCTTTTCGAAGACATCAAGGGTTGTTCCTTTTTTTTTATTTTTATTTTTTTTTTAGATTCTCTTTTTCATTTTCTTACATCCATATGAAACTTGCTCCGTTTTTATTTACGAAAATCAACTTAAAACCAAACAATATATCAGTTGACTGTCTCTTAAAAGCATTTTGGAGTCTTGTATTTTACTTTTAATTTTCTCCTGCTCTCCCCCTGCAATTTTCTTTGTTGACTGTCTTCTCCTCCTCCACCACCTTTCGTGCAATGGCGTCTTGGAATGCAAGCGAGCTGAGCGCCATCTCTTGATTGGGTCAGGCATCAGACTAGGTCACGACCAATCGAGTCTACTGGGCAATTTAAGGGAGACACCACTTGTACCTGTGAGGTTTTTCTCTCTCAACTGTCTTCAGCTGCACAAGCGCGCTCCTCGCCAACACCACCGGCTCCTACCATCTCTCTCTCTCTCTCTCTCTCTCTCTCTTTCTCTCCTTCTCCTTCTGTCGCTCCTTCTGTCTGACCGCCTGCATTTACATCACTCGTTCTGTCTGTGTGCGTGTCTCTTGAGACTTCCACCTGCTGCCGCTTCCCTACAGCGCTCTTGCTCTCTGTCCCTCCTCTCTCTGTTCGCGCAGCCTCCAAGAAGAACGAGTATAACCTAACTGTAGCCAGTTCATCATCGTCATTCCATCGTTTATCACTGCAAGGCAACTATGCAAGTGCTCGTGGCTGTCGTTTCCCTCGTGTTGGTGCTCGTGAGCTCAGGTAAGGACAATTACCGGTATTGAGGTCCTTTTTGCTATCTCGCATTTAGAACTACGATTGGTATCTGTAATAGTTTCATAAATTGAATTTAATAATAAAGTAATTGTAATTAATTAAAATTATGAAATTGATGATTGTTTTACTCATGGATTTATTTCGAAATTAATATTTTCCTTTAATCTAAAAAACTTAATTGAATTCAAAACATACGTTACAAATTCATACAAAGCATAGCTATGCTACTTCATTTCTAGAGTAAATATCAAGGTTTTTTTTTTCATTCTGCCTCACTTTACGGTGGCTTATTATCAATTTCACTCTGACATGCATCACTGTGAATTATGTTTAGACATGCAAGTAACAAGTTACTTTGTAAGAATTTATTTAAGATAGAATGGTACTATCATGTTTGTCTATCCTTGAAGTGAAGCAGAACAAAGATTACCATATTATTTAATACGTTTTAAGAAGTAAAGACAGACTATACAATATAATTATTGTATGAGCTGTCAATTCATTTATATGAAAGGAACTATATTAGAGTAGGCTATGGGTACTACTTCATATTTGACTCTATTTAATCTTTCATTATTGGTGGTTTAATGACTATCCTAATCGCTTGTCACAGTTATGTGCATTATCAAAGGAAAGAGTTACGTGATGGTCTTGTATTGCTATCTGCTAAGTTATACAGGCTATTTAAAGCAATAGCATCAATGTATTTATTAAATATTGACTGTTGTACTTTTCGATCAAGATGATATTTTCAAAAATTTTGACTGATGATATCATAAGCCGAACCATAAATAAATCAATGTCGGTTAAATAAATAAGTGAATAATATTGCTTTAAATAAATCGTATAATTAAAATTTAAAAATTGACAAATATTTAAATAAAAAAATAATTACTGCCAGCAGAGAAGGAAACTGCGATATAGTTTATCTCTACATTCCGCCTTGGATATGAAAACAACTTTATATATATATTCCTAATGTTATCATACACAAGAATTCAGATAAGTCATTAATTTAATTTAATGACAATTCATTTGCATAAAGCAATAAAAAATGCAGTTCAAAGATTACAAAGTTCACTCGAATTAAAGTGAACAGTTAATATTCTAACTGAGAATCACAATAGACTGGGAATACAAGAGGCAACGTTTTTTTGATCTCGTATTCCATCCAGTTTCAAGATTAAATTAACATTTAAGACAAAGGTGGAGAGGTAGGAGGGGAAGTGAGCAGCCCAGTTGCGAAAAGCGTGTCCATCTCCACCTTGACTGTTTTGCCGGTGTTGCCTTGTGGGGGTAGCCAAGGACATCGCCGGTCAACCATCACTTCCTGACCGATCACCAAGCGGGTTTGAAGGGAAAAAACAATTAACAAAAAAGACACCAAATCTCTTTGAAAAGCCTTTCCCACTTTTTCTCGCTCTCCCATGGCCTGCTCTAATTGTCATGCTAATCAAATCCTTTCATTAAGATTTCATTGTGATTTCGTTATTGTTATTATTTACAATAGTTAGCAATGTAAGATAAAAGTCAAAGCATGACATTAATAGCCCATCATAATTTTTTATAGCTTATGAAATCATTAGCTATATTGATTGTATTGGTAATGGTAATAGTATTAGTAACAGCAAGAATTTTTGTGGTTATATTTCAATAAGTTTATTATTTCTAAGCTTTTTTATATATTATTATCTTATCAATTTGAACTTCTTAACAAAAACTAATTTCATTTATTTCCTTATGTTAGATCTTTGTAAATAATATGTCACCTCTGTCTTATTCAAATCTTTTAATGTGAGAATAATTCTAGCTGAATGATGACCACATCGTGGTCGAAATATATATACTAGAAGTAAAATCCATTTTATGTGGACAAGAGGTTTCATTATTTCTACTATTGATCCATATCCACAGTAGGTTTTAATTCTATCTAATGTTAATTAAGTTCAGTTATGCTGTTCTCTATCTTTCTCGCTTTTTCTTTCTCATTCATTTACTCTACACTTTTAATCATTTCGAAATTTTAATTCAATTGCACAAACTGTGTTGAAGCAAAACGAGTTCATTGTTACCGAAATAAGTCTTGCACAATGTAAAGAGAAACTGGTAACTATAGGTTTGAAAGTAGGCCTAGACCTCTTTCTTTATAGCGAAGTTCATATGTACGAAAATCCCTGAACCAATTGACAGGATCAACGAGGTTACATTCCATTGAAAATGGATTGGTCTCTATTTAGAGCCACAATATCATCGTAAAAAATCTAAGAGTAAGAACGATTTTTCTTTGCGAAGCGAAATTTCGTGAGTCTCACATGAGTAACATTTAAGTCCAAATTGCTATTTCGTGCTTTTCACATTCACTATCCAAAGGAGAGAGAGAGAGAGAGAGAGAATAAAATTCGCATTCCGTTCAGAAAACACTCCAAAAGAAACGATCATTAATTATGCGGTGCATCCAAGTGACTAAATTTTTAACCGAAATTTAACCTTCGGTTTCACGAAAAGGTCAGGAAAGCAAACAAACTCTAATACTAATTTGGTCATTGGGATAAAAGCGCGCTAACCAATTATCCCAAATTGACTTAACCTTTAAAATATTTTAATGGTTGACGTAGCACAAGTGCCATTTCAAGAGTTAAGCTCCTTTTGGTGGTCCGATAGGGACGACGGGTCGGTAGTTTCTAATTCATTATGTATAAATTTCGGTCGTTTCTTCTGTCAGTGACACTGGATGCTGCGGCAAATGTGTCAGTTCCACAAGATTAAGGGAACGATGTATGCATTTGCATATCTAATGACCATCTCTCGGTGAACCCCTTCAGTCACAACGGCATTTAATCGTCTTTTCTCTGAATTAATAAGCGACAACTGTAACGACACCCGTCTCACAAAGGAACAATTTTATTTTCCTTCACCTAGATTTCGGATAAAGAGAATCGCCCAAAATGCTTTTAGTTTGTCTATTAGGGTCAAAACTACATTCCAAGAAGCATACTTTATTAAAAGAAACATCATCACCTTTAAGAGGTAACATTTGAAAAGCCTTTCATTTGGCTAACTTTAATTTAGTTCGTTCGATTTTTCGCAACCTGGAAAGATGTAAAAAGAAAAAGAAAAGAAAAAAGGTATTTCCAAGCGGATATGCTTTTTTTTAAGATAGATGTTTTTCCTTATGTACATTTGCCTTAACATTACAATTATCAGAGGTAACTGACAAATGCATTTGCTTAAAAACTCAAACTCATTGAGTTATTTTGATGTCATTAAAGAGATTGATAATAAACTCTCAGAAATTCTAAAATTTAAAGTGTATGTAACTTATACTTCTTACAACCACTTTTTAAAAACAATATGCATAGTTAGAATTGTAATAGATATGAATATAGCTAATGGCAGAATTGGTCATTTAGAAACTGCAGGAGCTGTTAAGAAATGGTCAATGTCTAGAATTTAATTTATTACCCATTATTGTTAAAATCCTTTTTTAGTATGTGAAATATGCTCAAATATTTTTATCACTCTTTAAAAAGTATTCGTCACAGTCGTATTCGGGATTTTTAATGGTCTATTAGTTTTTAAATCTTGTAATTGAGCTGTAAATGAGCTTATTTCAAACTTTCTATATACTAGTCCGTACCAACAGTTATTATCTATGGTTGTCTCTGCCAAAAAGTAATTGATTGTTGGTGAAGAAGACAAAGACTTGCTGGAGGAAAGGTCAGCCGCGTGAATGCAATTTTAAGTGAATTGTGAGGATCGGTTATTCCTTGTGCCGGAAGCAGTCTAAAACAAGAACTGATATACAACTTTCAACTTCCTAGACAGCTCTGCCATTCATTGCATGATGAGATAGACAGAGAAGAAGCTCCTTGATTTGAATTCATTCTTTAGAGAATTGTTACTGGTAGAATGTTACCGGAAGTGGAAGCCTCGATTGCAATGAAAAATGGTAACTGGTTTGACAACGACAGAGAGAAAACGATTTCCTAATTCTGACGGAATTTCTATTCGTCATTCATCATCATTCTCCCCCCCCCTTCCCTCAACTACTACCACCACCACTACCTTTCCTAACACCGCCACGACGACCACCTTCCCTCCTTTCTCGGTTCCCGTTATGCCAAAGGACGGCAAGTAGGTCGAGAAAACCGGTCTGAGGTTCGGGCTGGCGAAAGAAGCAGAAGAAGAGGAAAGGAGAGAGAGAGGGAGAGAGAGAAAAAAAATTGACTTTCAAAGAAACAAGTCAAAAGAAATAAATAAAAATAAAAATGAAAAAGAAAAAATGAACGAGGAGAAAGAGAGATCTGTGCACGACATCAGAAAGGTCACTTGCAAAACATCTTCCTCATTCTTCCATTTGAAACTACAAAGCTACCGAAGTAATTTGAACTAAATGTTGTATTTTATTGAAAGAATTTGCAAATAAATGAAATCGATGAATATTAACAAGAGGGGCCAAGGTTTGAATTCAAGTTTTCTGTGCTCATCAATAATTACATGCCATAAAAGTAAAGGGAATTCGCTCAGCAACCCTATCTTTAAGCAGGAAACAAAAACGAAACTCCAATCGACGATAACATTAGATAAAAAAAATTTAAAGAAAAAATAAAGGGGAAAAAAGATTGTCAGGAGGGAAGGTAAATTCAAAGAACTCCCCTCTTCATTTATTATATATGAAATTGTTTTAAGACTGCAGGCCAGGTTGATACAGAAATCGAAATTCTTATTTTTTTTCTCCCTTTGGAACAGAAACGACCCTTTAGGAATGTAATAAATGCTAGCTTTTATTGCTTATATTTGCAAGCGTATTAAAGCCATTAAGGTGACTGCATGAAAACTTTTATTCTACATTTTCATAGTCCTATAAGGGTAAAAAGGAACACCTGACATGTTTTAGAAATTGTTAGCGAACATAAGGTCGTGAGTTATTTATATCTCCATAAAATTAATGATTGTGAAACTATTCTTCCAGCTATGACAATAATGTAATAATGATTATTAAAACTTATTAAACATAATTTATTTCGTCCGGAATAATTATCCTTCGCTGTTTTCTTTTGATCTTTAAACGGCTTTACGTGAATGGACTTTCTCTATGAAAACTGAAACCCTTTCTTTAAAAAGCTCAATGTTCTCATTTCGCTTCACACTAAAGGCAATGATTCTGTTTTCCGATAGTGGCCTTTACTTAGACTCTGAAAGAAAACACCTGCCACACATTTTCACACAAATTTTGCAGACAACGAACTCTTAACCGATAAAAGGTTCTATCTTACTTATCATTCTCTTCTTGCTTCCTTCAAAAATTCTGTAGAGAACACAAAAAAAGGAAGTCAATTTAGATTCCGGAGTGAATGTATAACCATTCTGTATTGCCTGTTTCCTATAAAACTACTGTTAACCTATATAAAATCTTAAGATTAAATCTATCGAGTGAAACTTTAAAATAAAGTCAGGTGATAACGTCAGAAAAGCGCTGAGGAAGCCCATTGATGAATCTTCCTTTATCGATACAATTGTACGGAAAGTGATTGCTCAAAAATCATTCTTCTTCTCTTAGTTCATTAGAGTTTTGGTATTTTTGCGTTATTTCACGCAAATGGTCATTGCTCCCTGACAGGGTCCTAATGACCCCTTCCCATTCTAAGCATCATTTAATTCGCTTTATCTTCCGCTTCACATCTCACGTGTCAAATAACTGGGATCAGGATTTAAGTTTGTTTACATTCAGCGGGCATTACACAAGGGAAGAAAATGAGGTAGAAAAATTTACATTGGGTGCATTTACTGGGTGTTTATAAATGTTAAAGGGCACTCTATTAACATATTTATATTTTCTTAAAGTCTTAAGGGCCAGTTTACTTTTACTTGAGCCGAGATTCAATAATATAGACCGATATTAACTTAAGCAAGTATTGCGCAATAAAAGGGAAATCATCAAAATACTTTTACAAGAAGGCCCATTTAAGAAAACTATTTTTGTTCAATTCCTTATATGTTGCTCTATAGGCTCAGATTCACAATGCATTTAATAGTCTAAGAATTATTCTAAAAATTCGTTCGAATTCTGAGTGAAAATATGTCAACGCCGTCTTTAATGACCATATAACCTCGAGATAGTAAAAAACCATATAGAAAAACACCTTACAAGAATCTTGTCACAGAAATAGTGAACTGCCCTAACAGAGTTGCTTTTATATTTAGCAACTGCTCGGATATAAATACAACATTATCGCCAAATCGCTAACAGAAGTCAATATGGATGGAGTAAAAAAGTCTGAAATACATTAACCCTCCGTATGTCTTTTTTTTTTTAAGCGATCAGATTCAGTTCAAATGTACGAATATTTTTTTTAATATTCAACTGTTTCCATACATCCTTTCCTCTGCTTCTGTTCTGCTCTGATTCTTCAAATATAACTGAGATTTAAATGTTTCTTACGATCTCTCCGTCGCAATATCGTTCCTGCAACGACGATTTTAATAACGACAATTTTAATAGATTTGACTGGGTTTTTTTTTCTTTTCTTTCTTTGGATTTATTAGTCCACGGCGAATGACATAAACTGAGAGGGAAAGGAAAGAATTTGTATAAAGTTTATTAACAAAATAACAAATTCAGAAGAAAAAAAAACCCTCATCAAGATGTATTTAGCATTCTATATGAACCAAACGGGTTTTGCGAAATGCTCGAAGTTTTAGGCGATTTCCTCTGAATTTATGTTAACGTGTTGCCGGTAAATGAGGGTGTTTCATTCGTGCGATATAAAGAAAGTTCGGCCTGAATGAAAAACGAAAATGAGGGTGCCTGCTTCGAAATTACAAACTGACCCCGGGTGAGGCAATTCACTGACCGTCCCTCCCTTGTTGGCCTCAAGGCATTTGGTGCGAAATACTTAGGACAGTTCACTTATTGCAAAAATCAACAAATTGTAAATAAAAGTCATTGAAATACCAACATTTTTTTCAACTTGTTTGGTTGACGTTTTTTTGTAGGGTTATTTTTTTGGTCAAAATTTCTCCGGAAATAATTCCTATGACTTTCACGGTATGCTCTCTCTCTCTCTCTCTCTCTCTCTCTCTCTCTCTCTCTCTCTCTTCTTTTTTTACACTGATATGAGATTTTGAAATTCCAAAGTTGAATAATGCTGTTACTCTTACTATTGCATGAGTTGTATGCAAATTATTTATTGCAAAAAGTGCGATTTAATCCTACTTAAACTAATTTGAAGAGTGAATACAATAAAATTTCTACGATTAACTTTGGCAATCATATATGGAATATTTATTGATTCCATTAGCTGTTAGCATTAGCTAGCAAATCATAGAACTGTGAAGGTTTCTTAAATGGCTGAATTGTTTTCAAGTAAAAAAATTAGCCCAACAAATTTTTTATTATAAATAATTTTAGGCCATGCAATAAGTAGAATTAAAATGCATATCTTAATATAAAACTTTTAATTATATGTTTTTGTATAATTAAGTAAGTTGAATTAATTCTAAATATTACTAATGGTCAGTAGCAGTCGTATTAAAAATAGTGAACATTTTTCAAAATGAAACTGCTTTTGCCCCTCAAACCAATTTCAATAAATTAGTTTAGTTATCACGAAAAAGCCTTTAATTTCTTGGCAGTGCTTTTCTCTGTCAAACTAAATTTTGCAACGGTTATTCTTCTGAACATTTATCAAAGATTAGAGAATGGCTTATATAATCTAAGCATTAATTGTCATTACTTCCTGGGACTCGATTTCGCAACTGAAGTATAGTTCTACCTACATTTTGTAGATGATGACACGGACCGATAAGATCTTGTTTCCTGTTAAGTGTCTGGTTCGTTTGAATGATTCGCCCCATATACGATGCTGGGAATAATTGACTCAATGACTTTGGTAACTTATAAATAGAAGTCGCCTTTTATTACTTCAGCAAAATAACGGGCAAAATTAAAGGCTTGGCTAATGGCTCTAATTGATTGTTTAACCATTTAAGGGGAAAAATGCAACAAATGTGATATTATGAAAAATGTTCAGGGTAAACATTTATTTTATACTTAAAGATTAAAAAAAACATTTATTTTATTATTTTCCATCAGCATGTCTTAAATTGGGCTTCATATAATATTTTAATTTATAAAAACGTATAATTACTGATGCACATGGAAAATGTTTAATATCTATTAAGTATTAAGCTTATGAAAAATATGGTCGGGAAAATCAATATCACTGTTAGTAATATTTAGCAATCGCTAACAAATTAAGAATTTATTATACTTTAGAATAAGATAAGCTAAAAAAGTGAGTATGTATCAGAAGATGATGAGAGTTTTTGGGTAATAGTTTGTTATTGCATAAACTTGTCTTTGTATTCACCACAACTCTGTCTATGCCCGTCGGTGTAGCTTCTGCTCAGGGTAGTGAGGAGAACTTTAATTGTCCGGATAATAACGGCTTCTACCCTCACGCCACCAGCTGCGACCGTTACTGGAAATGCGAAGAGGGCCAGGCGACGCTGAAGACGTGCGGTAACGGTTTGGCTTTTGACGACACCGACTCTCGTCACACCCGAGAGAACTGCGACTACATGTTCACTGTTGAGTGTGGTGACCGTACCGAGTTGGGTAAGACGGAAGGCCGAGCCCATGCCACCCAAAACCCCCTCCAATGGGCTCGCCTTCCCCTTTTCTTCCTCCCTTTCCAATATCTAACTGAATTTTTTGCCCCCTCTCCATCATTTGCTAGGCAACGCTCAGAGCGATGTCGTTGCGGACAGTAACGAGGAGTTTGACTGTCCCGACACCAAGCTCGGCTTCTATCCCCATCACAGCTCGTGTGACAGATATTGGAAGTGTGAAAATGGTTTTGCACAATTGAAGTTGTGTGGCAATGGTCTCGTGTTCGACGACAGCACCTCTTCCATCGAGAACTGTAACTATCCATTCACCACCGATTGTGGTGACCGAGTCGAGTTGGGTAAGTGGGGAGTTGCGTGAAACAGGTCCCCCTTTCTTCGCCGATATTCTCGCAGCTGATGCTGAATAAAATTCTTTACTACTCATCTAGAGTTACTCATTTATGACGTCCATTAATATTTTCTAGCCTTCTTCGAGAATTTTACTCAAATTTTTTAATCCATTTTAATCCATCTAGGCCCGCCGCTGATAATTGCAATTTCCTACTGTCGAGCCTCTTGTAAGCATGGCGTCATTTGCTAATTTCATGTCCTCTTTAAAAAAAAAAAATCGAGATTAGTCTATTATCACTAATCCGTCTATAATATTTATTTTCCTTCTTCGTTCTTCTTGCTACAATTTTTTGATCGACTGTCAATTAATTTGAGTAGCAGACTTACGACTAATTATTCAGAATTAATGAATGTACTCTTCTTTTCTGAAAGCAAATAACGACGATTCTATTGATAATGCCATTTTACTCATTTCTAATTCGAGCTAATCAAAAAAAAATTTTCTTCTTGTCCTTAACAGTTTTTAATTTCTTTTATTTAAGAAAGTAAATAATGGAAAAAATTTAAATAATTTAAAATCATAAATTAAAGATTTCAGCGATGTTTAAGAAAATAACGAGCGATGTTAAGTCATGAAACGGTGAATTAAAACGACAAACCTTTCATTTAAATGAGAATACGCTTTGACACCAGATATTATAAATAAGAAAATGTGCTTGTAAAATAATACATACATGTAATTAGAAATTGTTCAAAAGTACAAAGCAAGGAAATTACAGAAGATTCATGTCATAATGAACGGTTAAGATAATAAAAATTATGGCTTACACTGGATCTGACAAGCTTATATAAATTAATTTTATATAACCAGCTGGAAATATGTGGAAAATTTATGTATTATTCTGTTTTTTAAATTGAATTACTTGAATATTTTAATTTGAAACCCTTTACTGATTTAAAGAGTAAAGAAATTCAGTATTTTTTTAAACTAATAAAGATGTTTGAATCAGGTCTAAAAATAAACAGAAATAAATTTTCGTTTTTAAAAAACTAATCAATTTATTTAAAAATAGTTAGATATTCTAAATCAGCTGTCACTTTAGTTTATCGGTTTATTAATCGTCAAATAATTATTTCACGTGTAAATTAATTTAATTTTTAAACGAAAGAAAAAAAACCCTTTTGCTTTTATCTTTTTTTTTAATGTTTCATTCTTTAATTTTCCCTAATATATCCTGTCCGCAACGCAAGCCAAGCTTACCTTTAAATTTCATTTCAACCTCCTTCTTGAGCATCAATCAATTTTTTACCCATCCACGCAACCGCCTCCCTCTCATTTTATACAATCTTTGATCTTATTTTTTTTCTGTGTGGATTGTATTCTGGAAACATCTGGGTGATTCCGATTAATCTTTCAGACAATAATTGGCTTCACATTCTGCGTCAGTATTTCTTTTTTGTGAACTTTCTAGAATTCGAGACGGCGATATATGTGATTAGATCTTACAATTAAAATGCAGAAAATCGTAAAAGCAACCATTGTTGGACAATATCAGAAAGTATTAAAGGCAAATCAGAAACTTTTTAAAAACAAGCAGTTTGAAAGTTCGGTCGGTATCTCATAGAAATGCCAGAAAAAAATCCACGCTCTTTCTACTGAAGATTCTGATTTCGTTATTATTTTCTTTTTGTAATTGTTGTATGGATCTGCAGAGCCTCCTATAGGCACACAGTTCTGTCCTCGACTATATGGTGTCTTTCCCGACGAGGAAGACTGCGGCACTTTCTACTCCTGCTGGAACGGAGAGGCTAAGAAGTATACGTGCGCCTCTGGACTCGCTTTTGACCAGACCAACCGTGTCTGCGTCTGGGCTGACCAGGTGCCCAACTGCAAGAAAGTAGGTAAGTTCTAAAGTAGATCTAAAAGATCCTTTCTAAAGAAGCAGAGTATGGAGTTATACTTTCTTTAACACGTGTTTTGTTATATTTCACCAATCATTTTTACATACTTGTATCTTAACATTTGCAATACACACACACTATCTAATTCAAAAAGAAATTAGTGAATCAAAAGTTTCAAGTATATCCCATGAAAGTAAATTTTACATATATTTCAAAGCCATTCTGGTGGCACAGAACGCTAGATCGTAGGCTTTCCAGTTGAACTGCGGTTCGAATTCCACCTTGGGCCTGGAAGTTTGTGTTCGTCCTGAACATGTGAAAAAGCACAATGTTGTAGATGTCATTGTGTCGAGAACTAACTAAACAACCAAAACGTATTCCAAAATATTCCTTCCAAATTTCTAGCATTATATTTTATGTCACTGAGATGATAGATTTTGGTTGGGAGATTTCTTGAAGGTAAATTTCGGACGAATTTTGATGAGACGCTGATGTAATGCATGAAGATGTGATTCTATAACTTAAGTAACACAGGAACAAAATTTGTTACATGGAAAAAGAATCGTTATGTAAGAAAGTTAGTCATTTCAAATGTATATAACAATGGATAGAAAAGTATTGTAAAAGTTTTAAAAAGTATCACATATTAGAAAATTTGCACCTATCAAATGTGGAATTTTTATTGGAAAAATTGTGTAAAAAGGATAATGACCAAATTACAAATGTAAATTTAAATCAAAACAAAAATTATGTAACATTTAATTATCACCCAAAATTGAATAGAACCCTTAAAAGTATAATAAAAAGAGTAGCAGAAAAACAATGGAAAGATTTTTTGCTACTATGAAATTTTTAGTCCAAATGATATTTTCTCTTGCCATAATTAAGAAAAAGGACAGTAAAAGTTTTACATTACTTTGTAAATTATAGGCTTACTTAAGATGGATGTATACTGAAAGTTATTCCCAAAACACACTTAAAAATATTGTTTAATACATAGTTTCATCAACACATTAATTTAATTTTCTGAATCGAGTTTCGCTGTTTTTAAAATTGGTTGTGCCGTTAAAAACGAATTTCGGAAGCTGAATTGTTGAATCTTTTACTGTCAAGATTTTAGACAAGAAAGCAACGAATTACCTTTATCCAGAAAGAGCTTGGATGTGATTTAAGTGAAATCTGCTTTAAAGCAATCCAAATATGAAATAGTTTAAAGATATTAGACAAAGATTATTCGAGGTAGAAAACAAGAGAAATACAGATCTAGTAGATAATCTGCCAACTTGCATTTACTATAACTTAAATTTATCCAAACAGCAAAAAAGTGGCAATGTTCAACAAGAAACTTATATTGAATAAAAATATACCTCTGCATGAAGCATATTTGAAACAACAACAATCAAAAAACTGCAGATTTCACTAGATTTGCATTTCCATATTGAATATCTGATTCTAAAATAAATAGCATAAATTCATTTTTTATGACAAGTTTGTTTTCTTCCCTCAATTCCTGTTAATTGTTATTGCAGTGAACGATGCTGTGTCAACAATTTGCCCTACATTTGTGCCAAACATTTTGGCATTAAAACAAAAATGCATTGAAAACCTATTTATTAAGCTAATTTACTTTTAAATGGGAGTTTTGCTTTAATTATCTTCTGTATTCCAAAATTCTAAATCCATTATGCTTTCTTCTGCTTAATCTTTGGTCATATATTTGGACAAACGTTCCTTCTAAAAATTCAGCAAAAAATTAAAGGAAGACTCAACCGGATTATTTCGTTTCATTTAAAAACTTTTAAAAAAGATAAAAAGGAGAACGTGAAATGAAATGAGGAAGTGATACTTTGAAGCCACTTTTTATTTCAATAATTTCTATTAATAACGATGCGCTATCTCAAATGGGTGAGGTTCGAAATTAGAAGAGTTTTCGGGAATTTTTTTCTACCCATTTCCATTTCCCTCAATAAATTCTGAAGCATTCGACACGCCCAAAATATTATTACTATGCCCAAGATTAAGAAAAACAAAAATATTAAGGGAATGGAAGCCATATTAACCGCTTTTCTATAACCCTATGATTAATCTTATTCAGATACCCTTAGGGCTAGTTACATGACAAATATTGATTCCATCTTCAGTTCATAAAAATGAAAATTCTAAGACCTACAATTGTTGTGAGTTAATAAATTATTTTTCAAATAATGTAAATCGAACGCGTGTAAAGAATAGAAAGTAGTTTCCATATTGGAACTTTCTGGTCGATCAAAAAATTAAATTTACAACGTTTATCTAATGCTTGGAATAATATAAGAGTTTGGCTTGGAAGACAGGTTATTTAAACGAATAAGCCGTTCACGTTCATTTTTTAATGTCATTATTATTCTATCCAATGCTTTTCTGTTGAGATTTTATCAGTGACAAAATAGTTGAACTTTCGAAACATTTAAGTATCAAAAAAGTACGTTATTCAGTACTTTCTTGATCAAACGGATTTTTTTTTCGAAAATTGAAGTATATCATATTTGCTTCTGATGAAAACAGGAAACTCAATGTTTTTATGATATGTTTATATGGACATATTTTACTGAAAATCAATACGCTTTTCCAAATATCTCGCAAACAGTAGTCAAACCTTATTCAGAAATATCTAAAACGTGTAAATTCGTCGATTTGTTTTACCCCATTACACGATTTAAAAGATATATATAGAACAGGGAAAAAAACCATCTAAATATTTTTATCCATAAAAAAAATATGATTAAATCTTAAATTTTAATATTTTATTCCATATTTTACTTGATTTTAAATTGAAAAACCATTTAAACTTTTCTAAAATAACAAACAATATCCTTGAAATTTCTCATTAGGTAATAGAACCTAAGACATTTCCGAATGTTAAAAACAAACCTTTTAATTTATATAAGAAAATCTTTAATTCCTTTTCTCTTTCCTTTTTCTGTCCAAACACAATTGTTTCATTCTTCATTGGCGACTTTTCCATTGGCTTTGGCGAAATATCAAAATCTAATCAACACAAAGAGAGATAAAAATTAATTTAATTATACGAGTACATAGCCGGTATTTAATTTTAATGTTATTTCTTTTTTTGTAATTACCCATGTTAGATGTAGCAGAAGGGTTTGAATGCCCCGACCCAGCTTCAGTGGAACAGTCGGGCTCGTTCACCCGTCACGCCCACCCTGAGGACTGTCGCAAGTTCTTTGTGTGTTTGGAAGGAACGGCCAGGTTATACGGCTGCTCCATTGGCTCCGTTTTCAATGCCGAGACGCTGTCCTGCGACGAACCCGAAAACGTCGCTGGATGGTAAGTAAAATAAAAAAAAGTAATTTCAGGCGAACAATCTAAATGAATAAAAGCCCCTTTGTTCAACAAAAGCTACATACCACCCGATTCTACTTTCAAATTCCCAAAATAAATCAGATTGAAACAATGGATTTCCTTGAGGGCGTCAAGTAAAAATATGTAGGTCTACACCAAAATCGTTGTGAATTAGAGACTTTTAGAGAGACGATCTTAAAGTCTTTTACAGAAGGGATTACGCCCATTGTTGGTTTCGTAGACACTCAAGTTATTTTATGGTTTCACTAAATCTTTTTCTTATGCAGGAAAGTCAACCTTAAAGGATCTATTGGCTTTACTGAAGATAATTTATGAGAAACATATATTCAAAAGAATAATGCCGTATTTTCTAACTCTAAAAGCTTAATAAAAGCAATTTATGATACTTTTCACCCCTTGAAGCAAGCCAATTTAAATTATACAGCCTGCTTATGATTTCAGTTCTCTATATTCAGGAAACTACTCATATATAAGAATACTTTATCATTAAACATTCTTAATCAATCTACTGAACTGTTCTTGAACTATTGTTATTCATATGATTTGGTGTGTATATATGATATCCCCTGGGAAGCAGCTTAGCAACATTACCGCATCCTTTGGAATTATTAGATTGAATTATTCTAAATCACTCGCACTGCTTTCCGTTTAGCATTTAACATAATCAATCCAGTGAAAATTTGGTAGTTCACTGATGATACTATCTTGTTGCTTAAAAAAGGAAATAGAAAAATATATTAAATGTCATAATATATTCCAGCTCACTAATGGTCACATTTTACTATTAACATTAGTTATTTGGAATCAAGTGTGAGAGAAGTGACAAGTATAAGAGTAGGTAATTAGAACATTGCATAAATATAGATTAAAAATAGATGTAACTCTTAATGCGTTGGCTCCCAAACTTTATCGACTCGCGAATCTCTGTCACTAAGATCTGGGTTGCGCGAATCACTGACTTATAAATGTACATACATGCATATCAATAATAGGAATCCGTCATTACGGAAAAGTTTTAGCGAAGCCCAGTTCGGGAAACACTGTCTTAATGCAATTTAGTTAAATATAATAAAGTAACGAAGATATGCTAAATATAAAACATTTTTACAGTTCACTTTAATAAATGATGAAAGTGTTTTAGAGAAAAATTGTATTAAACAACGTCATATTTATCTTACACATGGGAATTATAAAAAAGAAAAGTTGGGGGAGAAGGATAATGATTTGAAGAAATATTAATTAGCTTTTTATTAATGAAATCCAATGAAATCCTAGAACGAACTAAACATCACGAAAGCGTATCTTTAACATCATAAATGAGGCAAAGATCCAAAGAAATAAATCTAACATTCATATTCTCGTAATAAAGATAAAGCGAATCGAAAACTTCTATTGCCTAAACAATCTAGTTTTTTTTTTGTTTTTTTTTAATGGGCTCAGAGAATATGCAATTTAATAATACATAGAATGGTTTCTATTATAATGCTATTTTGTTTTGATGTATTGATATATATACATATTGCTAATACATTGTTTGACCATGATATTTATTCTAGTTATGTGTTCCCTTACAGTGAGAAGTACTACGGCGACGCCGATTTGAAGGCGCTGAAAAAGCTTCAGGGCGCCGGTGGCGGATTCGTCTCCAAGTCAAAGAAGGCCCAATCACAGGACTTTGACGATGCCGACGACTCGTGAGCATGACACAAAAGAACAGAAATTCGTGTCAAATGAAAGAGACACTTAAATATGCTCGTCAACCATTAGACATTCAAAAAACATTCCTTTAAATTAAAGAACAAACAACGAAGGCAAAAAGTGAACGCTTATTTTATTTGTACCAAACAGGAACCTCAAAAAAGAAAGCGAAGGCCTCCACCATATCGATTTATTGCGGCTGAAGACGAGTTGTTTTTTAACGATTTATATATATATATATCGATTTTTATTTTTTATAGAAAAATGTGTGACAAAAAATAAGACTACAGTTTGTACAAATAAAAGAAATTCCTGAAAACGATGTATTATAAAATTGAATGAAATGACATTAGCATTTTGATTTCTATACACCACATTTTTAAATACAAAGCTTATTTCATTCAATTTTTGTTTTTACAAAATATTGTTACTGAATAAAATTGAACTGCTTATATTTTTAAATATATACCATCATTCAGATCTGTACTTCAAGTTAAGTAATTTAAAGCAACAATTTTTATAGTAACTTTTTCTATGAGCCAAAACATAATACAAATAAAAATTTCACAGGAAAATATTTGGAAAAAGAATTCTCCTGTTTGTTACAATTTATGCATTTTAATTGATTTTTTTTTACAGCCGGAATACTTTTCCGTTAAGAACTTTGAAACATTTCCGAACTGATTTTCTTTTTTTTTAATCATTGACATATCCGTAATGCTTGTTGAATCATTTAAAACAGTTATTCACCGTTATTTTCAAAATATCAATAGAAAAACGTTTTGTAAAGGAAAAATATCCTGTAAATAAAATTGTTTTTCCTCCCTCATGTGTTAGTTTTACACTGTAATGACACATCACTCGATTTGATTAGTGTAAATTAGCAATTCCATATACAAAAAATCTTGCAACTGTAAAAGTAAAGGCGCGTTTATGTAAAGGAAGTAATAATTCATATGGAAATTTAGAAAGTAATAAGAGTTTTCAATAATTTCCTACAATAAAAGTCAGTTAATTAGTACTTAACAATAATGGATAATTCTAAACTCAAAGATAACTAAAGGTAATAAATTACTGTCCAAGTTATTGAACGCTGTTTAAAAATCAGAAATTATTTTAATTTTTTTTCTAGGAAAGATAATTCGACAACAGTCAACTTGTAAAAATGAAACTATTTTAATAACCGCAGTAGGAAAAAAATGAAAAAAATTTATATTACTTTTAATAATGTTTCTCAATCTAAATCTAGGTTATCATATGCTACCGGAATAATGGCCTTTATAGAGTTTTAGTCTATCGGAACTTCGTATTCCCAGTATTAACCCTGTCAAACTACTTTTAAATAAAACAATTTAAAGAAAACAGTCAACTTTCAGTTAAAAAAAAGGATCTAAATATAGTCATCGAACCAGAGTTACATTGTCTCTTGCAAATCTTGTAACGATCCATACGTGTTCTTCAGAGAAAACCTTGAATTGAAATTTGTATTGAATTTCGATCCTTACCAACCTTGAACCACTTATTGAAACATGTTTGAGGCTTTTTAAGGCACAAAAAACCTTCTTTACTACAACTCCCGTTAAATTCTGAGAAGATAACTTGGCAAAAAGGAGAAAACTTAGCGCTCTGGGAAATAAGCACAATTTACAAATTTTAATATATGTGCGAAGATATTGCTTATGGATGTCCAAATTTACGGGAAAAATCATTAATAGGTTAATTAAAAATCTATGGTTCCACACATATGAATAAAGGAGGAAATAATTTTTTATTGAATATCTTAAGATAAAATTCATAGTTATCTGAAATTCTGCATTATAGCGAAATAAAAACTGAAAATATGAATTAATTTCAAAAAGGTTATTTAAAAGACGATATTCAGCAATTAAAAGTAACATTGTCATTAATTACCATTTATGCCCCATAGATTTCTTATTACCTTGAATTTTAAAAATTCTTGCTTTGCAATGAGGGATAAAGGTTTTCGGTTTATGAGCAAAATGAAAGGAAAAAAAACTAACAATTGCGACATCTCAGGATAATTCTTAAATGAGGTTATTCAAAAAGCTGAAATTTTTTAGCCTCTTTTCTCGCCGTCAACCTCCCTCCCCCCTCCCTATCCCCTGCTCCAAACGATTCTTCCTACTTTTGAGGGAAGAGAGAACGTAAACTGCCCTCAATTTCATCCGCCGCCCTTGCTGGGTTAATTAATTTAAATTTCAATCGATTTACTAGTTTTAACGTATATTCACGTATCACTGCTCCTAATTTTTAATAATTCCGAAAAAAAAAGATTTTAAAATTACATTTATTGACTGTCCCATAAATACCATTCTTTAAACGTTGATGAAAATTGGCGTTTAACACTTCTATTTATTTCTTAAATTAACCTATAATTTTTATCTATTAATATGAAAACCTTTCATTTGACGAAATAGTTAGTTGTTGCACTTGTCTTCTACATGCCAAAGGCGAGAATGACATGAAAATTGAAATTGGACGATTTGCCACGTTATCATCAAGTTTCCTGAAAAGTTTCACCTCCGCATTCTCGATTCAAGGTGAACCACTTGGGAACACATCCTCTCAATTACTTCTGCCGCGGAGAGACTAGACGGTTTTCTGTAGCGTTTAAGTAATATTGCGTAAGTAATCGAAATTTCGACTGCGACGAATACCATGTTTCCTAGTTGTTGCTATTATTTAGAAATAATCCATTAGAAATAATCATAAAAATTATTTAGAGAAGAATTGCATAAGTTGGGACATTTTCAAGAAAATAATTTTTTGTAACCACACGGTTAATCATCAACAAAAGCTTTTAATACAATATTAGAAAAATTTATAAATACCAAATGAACCGTAAGTTATTTATAGGTTTTCAAAATTGTAACAATATCCCATCTTAAGGAGTCAGGAGCCTAAGACGGGACATAGCAAACTACAGTATAACATGAGACAAACCACTTAACTTTTCTTATGTTGATTTTTGATATCAACTTTTGACTTTTAGTTGCTACATGCCAAAGAAGTTAAATGGACTTTTCTATGTGGTTATGCAGGTCCTTGTGCCCGTTCTTTGTACTGGATACACTGGATCCAACTATAATGGATAATGTCTATGGTCCTTGCAGATTACAGAAAACTAGATTTCAGCATCATCTAGCACCATACAATATCTAATGGCGACACGAAGCACATGTTTCTATGAAAGTAAGCAATCAAAATAGGATAATCACAGTTGATCTATTATCTTTCTATCTTTTGACAGTTAGCAAGAGATATTGGTGACACATTTTATTTAGAAGTGAATAAAACTTATCACATTTTTGTGGGAATTCGACTGCAGTCTTTTTTCATGAGGAACTCCTCCGAGCACTTCTAGAAAGATGTAATCATCTGGGTTTCAATCCTGGATGGGTTAGCTTTTTTTTATTTACCTGTAAATAGGCGGAAAACGGAATGAAATATTTGATGGAGAACATGTCTGATGTTGAAGGAGTCGTAGACTTAGTTGCCTATTTCAGCATGCAATTACCACCATGTCATGATGGAATACTTTCCCCAGTAAGGTAAACTAAACATTATTATTATTAATAAATAGCGAAATTATTATTATTATTATTAAAAAAATTTAATCTGTGGGTTATGTCCCCCTTCTGTGCTATTACTCTGGGTTTTTTTTCCTCCATTGCACTGTAAGGCTGGGGGTTTTATACCTGTTTTTTTTTACCAGCAGGTTTTATATTTGGGAATTTTGACCGGCGGAGGTTTTGTCCTACACCCGTCATTAAAATGCGTGTCTGAATGCGAATCCTAAGTGCTACTAATAAAAAAAAACAAAAAAACTATACAGCTGTAATGCGATAGAATTAACCTGTTTGTTTGCATTCTGTGCGGATAGTTTAATATCGTAACATTAATCAAGATTAAAAACTCGACTAAACTCTTGCATCGTAACATTAATCAAGGATAATCTATAAAATATCATCAATCAAAAATTTTCAGTTGATCCTAATAATTTATGAAGAACGAGGGCTCAGAATATTGATAATTAGATATCTGGTCCTTCCCTTACTGCTCTTGAGAAATTCATCGGAACATGTCAGTTCCTGGACAAAATCCAAATTTGAAATCTCCAAAAAATTAAAATGACTACACAAGACTGATAAAAAAAACTTCGGCCTCGCAATTCATGATTTCGAAGCTATTTCGTAAGCTCTTTTACGCTGTGGCGTAGGAGAGATTTTAAAAAATGGAGGAGGGAAAAAGTCCTTCACATACTATATGAACTTTTAGCTCGAATTGAAAATGCGTATATACGCTAAGTGATTACTTATTCTTCTTTGAAATTTGTTTTTCAAGCATTTCAAAAATATAACCCATCAAAAATTCCTTTATTTTGTTATTAAAATAATACTATAGAGATATTCTCAAAATTACTCTAAAGAAATGTATTCTGTTTCTAATCTTAATATTAGAACTAACAATAATGCTAAATAATCTTTCATTGTGTAAAAAAAAGACCCTACGAAATTTTACTAAAATTCTCTTAAATTCTGTTATACAGGGTGTACGGAAAATGTAGGATAATAATTATCTAGTGTGATTCTATGCCTCAATCTAGCCAAAACGTTTCTTGTCAAAAAAAAATCTAAAACTCAAAATTTAGGGTCTAAAAAAAGGTTGGTTGGTTGGTTTATTAGAATTTCTGACGTCGACTACTAAGGTCATTTTGCGCCTTTTACACAAGTTATATCTGTGCGCAGCCCGGGACAAACACAAACATCCATGCCCACGACGGGATTCGAACCCACGTCCAAGTGGACTTGAGCTGTAGAAAGCCTATGCCCTAGCCCTCTCGGCCTAAAAAAAGGCATCGTTACGACATTTATATACTTTCTGTAGCCAACGAGAAAGACAGGCCTGGGCACTCAAAAGTCACCTGACCATAGCAGCCTGAACAACAATTCAATCTTCATTGTTTCCAACAAACGAAAAAATACTAATTGTTAAAATCCGAGATTGAAACAATGAAGGTTGAAATGTTGCTCAGACTACTATGGTCAGGTGACTTTTGAGTGCCCAAACCTGTCTTTTTCGTCGGCTACGGTTGAGATTGCTCTCCCTGTGTCCTATCCACTGGCCTGGCAAATTTTGATCCAGGTATGCTCGTACGCAAGGGGGCCAATAGTTTCCATCACGCTCTCCAGACCTTACATCGCTGGATTTCTTCTTATAGAGCACAGTGAAAGATGTGGTGACTGACGTAAACCACGTAACCTGGACACACTTTGGGATGAGATTCAAGCGGTGTGTAGAGAAATCTCATTGGACACTTTGATAAATGTACATTTTCATCAGAAAGTACATTTATGTTATTTACATTTTGTTTATTTTTCAAATTGGACCTAGAACGGGAAATAAATTTTCTATGATATTTTTCAAAGTATGTATACATTTTTTTGAAACACCCTTTATTTGAGTTTTGAACATTTTGCATAAGGAACTTTAATTTTGTCATCATGCAAAGGATCTCGCTAGGTACTTATTATCTTACATTTCCCGAACACCCTGTATATTGAACAATAGGGAAGCTTTCCTGTATGTTCTGGCTTTTCCAATAAAATTAATAAAACAACCAAAGCGATTATTTAATATTAGCATTAAAGCCAGTCGTACGACGGGTAACACAACAGTCGAATCTGTAAATTTGATTTTAATTTTAAAAATTATGTCTTTCCTCGCTGATTACGGGTAGTAAAAAAGTCGATGTCAATATGAAAGCGAGAGTATCACAATAATTGAAAAATGCGTACTTACTTTTCAAAACCGCCTATCCGTTAGGTTCGCGGGGGCAGCAGGATCTCCAGCGGTCTTCCATCATAAAGCGCAAGTCGTCAATAGTAATACCCAAACGACTCGAGCCCAAATTCTCCTTGTAATTTAGCCACTTCGTTAGGCCGACCCCCTTGGTCTTTTACCCACTGGCTAGGAAAGTAGCAACTGACATAACGGATTGTGGTCTTGCAGTACAGCGTGTGACAAGATGCCAATAGTAAAAAAGTTGCTATCAATATAAGAGCAACACAGTCAGAATGTGTCCTGCTACAATGTGAGAAAAACACTACTATCAATTTGACAGTTGTTAACCTAACACAAAAACACATCTACGACTGTTAAATGCAAACTTTGCTCTTCTTCGTTCTGCTTTTTGCCGCTTGATTCTTCGTCATTGCCACAATTTCCTCGGCAAACCCATTTGGAGACATATTGCACGACTATTAGATTTCAAAACTAAGAAAATTAATTATATACATGTAATGAATATCATAAAATGCTAAATGGTTTGCTCTCGATTTTATTCGATTTAATTGTGTCAGGTGAAAAGGGACCTGAAGGGAAAATAATAGATTCCGAGAAAAACAAGTTTAAAGTTTGAAGAATTGTACGAATATTATTTGCAGCTCTGCCAGTGATGCCAGCGCAGATGAGGGGAAACCTGTGGCCGATATAAACAACCAGGGCACACCATACATTCATGCAAACAAAAAGATTAATTCAACGTGTGCGCTGTAGATTAGTCAATTGAAACAGAGTTTGGCGAAAATGTCACACATTTAACGGCACTGTCTCATAAGAAGTCAATTGTGTTGTTGAAATATCTTAATATCCATAGCAATGAGTGTAATTAGTTAATTGTGATATACATAGCTAAAGATCATGTGAAGAATTTAATGGTGACCATTCCATTTTCCGGAAATGGATAGAAATGGACGCACCCGGGGTTCGCCCAAACACTTTAAATGGCAACAATAGGGTGTCGTTGTATAGGTCAAACAGGTTTTTATCAATTGGCTTCCTTCAGAAAATTGCGATAAAAACACTTTCAGGTCAGAGTTTTTGCTCTGTTGACACTTCTTTAAACATTTTTTCGCCATGCGTTTATCTCTGTTGAACTGTTAATGATTCCTGCGTATTGTTGGTTACTCTCATGACATGTTAACACTGAAAATGTCTTTTTTCAAGAAGTAGCGTTCGACATGTTGATGGTGTTAGGAGAATGCCAGCCAAACTATCGTACCCTACACAATATCCTGAACATACTCATCACGCCAGAATGTTTTTCAGTGGCTTGTGGTTTGTGTGAGGGACACTGGTCAGATCCAGCCCAAACACAACACGGATGCTGTGATCAGAAGACGGGTGCGAGGTGAGAGAGAGCTACTGATGTTCTGGCTGAAGTTTGACAGGTTCCGACCGGCGCTCTCGTGACTAAGGAATAAGCAGAGACCTTCAATAGAGAGACATGCCATTTCATAATTTTCCCATAGAAAAAATGTAATATGTTGTTAATAGACGCCCTCTGAACTTCTCCAATGAAACATTCAGGCTATGCATGAATGACGCAAGTAGTAACAACGAGGTATTACTGACGTCACAGTAAAAACTGTTCTGCAAAATTTGACAGGGCGTGTCCAATTAAATTTCCGATTTCAATTGTTAGACTTGTTGCAATGTCTAACGATTGAAATTGGAAATCTAACTGGACACGCCCAGTCAAACTTTCGTTGTACAGCGTATAAGTTTTTTCTGTTTAACATTTTTTTTTTACTTAGGTTTTTTAATTTTAAAATTATTTTCTGGAAATCTTATATTTAAATAGAAACCGCAAAATAAA
>JAHWFO010008373.1:238135-257273 GCA_023313115.1 Rhysida immarginata
TCTTGTTCATTATCTTTATGGACTGGATAGACAGGGGCAGCCGAGGCGATGAGCGTGTTTGTGTGGGCGACTGCTTGATAGAGAGATCGCTCTCTGCTGACGATCTTGTGCTCCTTGGGTCTTCTCGCACTAGCCTTCAGCATACACTAGACCGGTTTGCAGCCAAATGTGAAGAAGCTGGGATGAAGATCAGTGCGGCTAAGACTGAGGTTCTGGCCCTTTCAAGACAGCCTGCTCAGTGCGCTCTCCATGTTAAGGGAGAATTTCAAGTATCTCGGGATTGCATGCACGAGTGATGGACGGCAGGAAAAAGAATTGGATGCTCGGATCGATGCGGCAAGCTATGTCAGACGTGAACTGTGGCGATCCGTGATAACGAAACGCGAGTTGGGAAACAATACCAAGCTCTCCGTCTTCAAATCTATCTTTCTCCCCATTCTCACCTATGGTCATGAGTCTTGGGTAATGACCGAAAGAGTCCGATCGCGAGTACAAGCGGCCGAAATGAGATTTCTGAGAGGTAGCAGATATTACCCTACTAGATAGAGTGCACAGCAGGACAATAAGAGACTCCTTAAGTGTTGAGCCGCTACTTCTTCGCATTGAGAGATCTCAGTTGCGCTGGTATGGTCACGTGATACGGATGCCAAAACCTGGTCTTCCTAGGCAGTTGTTATTTTCAAGCTGGTGGGGTCGCCTAGAACTAGGTGGCTAAACTACATGGGGAATCTGGGTTCGAGTCGCTTGGGTATCACCAGGGAGGACATGCGCCTGATGGCGGAAGATCGCGATCACTGGAGATCCTCCATAGGGCTGTTGCCCCCGTGACCCTAACGGATAAGGTTTGAAAAGTAAGTAAATAAGTATTGGATCTATTTAAAATGATAATAGATTTAGCTATTATAGTAAAAAACTATGACGACAATATACTTTTGGATTTTAACAATATATCGGATTTTAGCTATCAGTGTTTTTTCATTTATTCGAAAAAAATGATGGTTGGATTGTTGTTAGGCACTATGAAAGTTAGCATTTTATAAATAAGATTTTTACTCCAAATAAATAAATAAACGTACCTCTCAGGATCCGTTGGAAATCTAAAGAACGAAGGTGATTTTACACAAGACGTTGGGCACAAAACATCAGTTTTGCAGCACACCACTGACCAGACATGCTTTTAGAAAAACAATTTGACAAGTTCTATGAAAGTTTTCGCTCGTTGATTTGGTCGTTGCAAAACTTTGAACATGTTGCGAAACTTAGAATCGAATCTATGACGTCGTCGCTACAGCGCCATCTGAACTTCTTCAATGAAACACCCAGGAATCCGTATTACATGCAAATTAAGTAAATGAATGTCTCTTTATTAATGGTCTCTGGGAAGAAGACATCCGAATGTGTGGCGGACATTCAAGAGCAACGGCTTCCACCCCTTCCACATTCATCTTCACCATGTAGGCGTTTGGAGGGTGTGATTACCAGAGGAGACTGGATTTTTGTCACTGGTTTAGTAACAAGACACAAAACTTTCCAATTATCGATCTTGTGGACGGACGAAGCCACGTTTAAAAGCAACGGGGAGGTGAACATCCATAATGCACATTACTGGGCCCAGAAAATCGTCAATGGCTTTGTGAGATAGACGATCAACATGTATGGAATGTGAAAACCTGATGTGGTCACATTATTGACCTGTATTTCTTCCGGGGTAACCTGAACGGGATAGTTTATGTCGACTTCCTGGAAAACGTGTTGCCTGAACTCTATGAAGATCTGTCCTTAGCGAGTTTGAGCAAAACAGCGCATCAAGAAGATGAAGAAGCAAGGAAACAACACTTTGGAGTACTTTTTGCGTGAAAAACTACCAAAAACTTGATTTTGAGTTGATTTCTCTCGTCTTTCTGAGATCTTCGGCACGTGAATTTAGCAAAATGGCTGCCCCGCACATTATTCCCGAATCGCGTGAGAAGTCGTCGATCGCATCTTCCCCCTGCGATGGATTGGCAGGGCTGAACCCGTAGCATGGCCTCTGGTTCTCCATACCTCAGTCCCCTCGATTTTTCCCTCTGGAGACGGCTAAAACAACTTGTGTATCAAACAGCCGAACACAAGAGAGGATATGCAGGACCGAATAAGGAGGAAGAGGTCTTCTCGTCCTGTAATGATGTGAGGAATAGGCTGCGCAAATGCAGCAACAAAATGGACGGCAGTTTCAAACATTTAATGTGAATCCTGCACCTGCCCTGAAGAGTTTTTATTTTTTATTTCCTGAAGGAGACCAATTAGGAAAAAAAATTTTTCCTCTAAAAGTTGCTCTCTTTTCCAAGACCTATCCAACGACACCCTACTCGACCCATGTTGCCATTTAGAGTTTTTGAGCAGAACTCGGGCTGCGCCCATTTCCAGCCATTCCGGAAAATGGAATAGACACCATTAAATTCTTCACATACTCTTTAGTCATGTAAACTTTTTCGTTAAAGCTCCAGGACGTCGAACTTCGAGTGAAAAGCCTAGCACGGGTGGTCTGATACACCCTGGATAAATATGTATTTTGCATAAGAGGCTTATTAGCCAAATTTCCCTTCAAATTAACCATACTCTTTCTGTGCGTGGAAAAGTTGGAGGAGATCTCATCCTGCAGTGTAGAGATGATGGTTGTAAATGATAATAAAGAGAACGAAAGAACTATGGATAGAAACAAGGTAGACGAAGAAAAACAACCTATTATCCACAACAATGATGCTGATGATTTTGTAGACGAAGATTAGAATAAACATTTTATTCTGCGGAGAATTACGCAATAGTATTTTTCCCATGTCCCATCTTAGACGGAGCATAGCAATGCCTTTTTGAGATTTTTGAATATCTAACCTATTTAGAGGGCCTTCTGCACCCCCCCCCTTTAATTTCTAATATATTGTTAAGAGGTGAAATATAAGTCTCTTCTCTTTGTCTCCTAAATACGTTCTTATTGTAGGTTGCAACTTGATTGACGTCCAATATGATCTAAATGGACAATATAATAAGGGAAAACCGGAATTGAACGAACTACGTATAAAGAAAGCGAGAACCTGTAATCCAAAAAGATTTAATGAGAAAAGAACATATCGAATACACATTTCAAAGAGAGGGATTACCTACCTCCTACCATAAGCAGCGTAGTGGCCGACCACAGCTGACTAGCGACATCTGAGCAGAGTGGTCCTTCGTAACAGACACGTCAATATGTCAATTAACAGCCATAGTCAATGAGTCTCATACTAGAGGCCAGTATAGCGATATTTGACACTAATGAGATATAGCTGCAGAGGACCGAAGAGAGTTCCTTTAATTAGAGCACGCCATCGGAGGCTGCGCCTCGTCTGGCTTGTGAACAAATTCATTGTACCTTAGA
This sequence comes from Rhysida immarginata, assembly GCA_023313115.1. Taxonomy (NCBI): domain Eukaryota; kingdom Metazoa; phylum Arthropoda; class Chilopoda; order Scolopendromorpha; family Scolopendridae; genus Rhysida; species Rhysida immarginata. The sequence continues at coordinate 241,530 of JAHWFO010008373.1, forward strand.
TAACTGGAAACGCAAATTGGTCCGATGAGTCACGATTCAAGTTGACGATTCGTTTGTGGCGCAGACTCCATATCCCCATATACCCAAATAGTCAGAAAGGTACTGTGCGGCTCCATCATTGTGTGAGGCGTATTTACATGGCAGGGTTTGACTCCTCTGATTAAATTGCGCCTACCATTGACTGGGAGTCGTTATGTTGGTGACTATAACAACAATGGATGTTCCGGGAGGACAATGCGCCATCTCATCGGGCCAACTTTACTCGCGACTGATTTCAGGAGCATTTTGAAAAATTCCAACGAATGAATTGGTCACCTAGATCGCCAGACATGAACTCCGTCTAACATATTTGGGATATTATCGAACGACCCATTCGTGCACAAGAGCCTGCACCTACAACACTCACGCCATTACGGGCAGCTATCGAGACTGCATGTCAAGTCGAGTTGCTAAATTTCGTCGGGCAAAAGGAGGTTCTACACGATATTGGATAGGTATCTCACGACTTTTGGCACTTCAGTGTATATTATCTAACCTGAAAGGAGAAAACAGGAGATGGGGAAACATGGTAAACATGGTAAAAATCGTTCCCTTTGGCTAAGCTAAAGGGATCTTAGATAAGGCAAAGAGAACCAAAGACAAAAATGGGCCACTGAAAAGAAAGAGAAAAAAAAAGAAAGCATCTTGCCAGAAGAGGAGGAGGAAGGGAATAATAAATAAAATATACATAAAGTGAAAAACAATAAATAAATAAAGTAAAAATTAAAAAAATAATAATAATCCATTATGGGTCCAATCTACTGTACATTCAGAAGACAAAGCTACAGTCAAATGCAATATAATAAAATGCAATACAATACAATTTCATTAGTCAAAAAACATAAATGTTAAGTATATAGACGTCGTCAAGGAACAAAGTAAAATAATCAAAAATCATATAGCAGAAAACATATAAATGAAAAAAAATTAGTGAACATAAAAATATACATAATTAATAAAATATTAAATACATTAGAAATAAATAAATAAAATAAAATGAAATATTAAAAAAATCCGCTCTGTCTGAAAAGTTTATAATATTGAAATAAATTAGATGTGCTTTCATTTAAACAAAACAATTATAAATAAACAAGCTGCTCAAAATTGGATTTTATTAGAATTTATAGAAACAGTTTCATAAATAGTAATACTTGTTAAAATAAACAGCTATATAATTAATTTAATAATTATTTTGTAAAATGAAATATGTCAGAAAGTTCATAAGATTGATAAAGCAGTCCATAAAGTTTATAATATATGAAATTAATATTTTGTTATATAGCCTCGATGTTTTAATAATGCACAAATTCTTTTTGGCATACTTTCTACTAACTTTAAACACAATTCTACATTAATATTTTTCCACGCATTTTTTACGTCATCAATTAACTGCTTTTTGTTGTAGGTCGCTTTTTTTCGATTTGAATTTTCATTAAATGCCACAGGTTTTCAATTGGATTCATGTCTGGTGAATTACCTAGCCAATTCATTGCTTCTATTGCATGCTCTTTCATCCATTCTTTAAATATCTTTGCTGTATGCCAAGGAACATGGTCTTGTTGAAGGATGTACTCTTCATTTTCAAATTGATCTTCCAAGATTTCTTTATAAACAACTGCATTGACGTTTCATTAAAGATGCAAAGTTTTCCTACGTTTTTATGAGAAAACTATCCCCAGATCATGAGGTTCTTGGATGCTTTACAGTTCGCTGTAGCAGCTCGGGTATGTTAGTTTCTGTATTTCGTTTCCACACGGTTCTTCCACCTTCATCGACAGAGATAACAATAACTGTCTCATCAGTGAAGATTACTTTTTTCAATCGTCCATTCCATTCGTTTTTGCTTTTGTAGCCTTGTCAAGAATGGTTTCTTTTTTACGGTGAATTGATCGGAATCCCAAATTTTTTAAGCAATTATGGACGATTGTCTTGCTAATAGTTTTTTTCGTAACATGAGAAAGGCTGCTGTTAAGTCACGAATAGAAGATCGTCTGCTTTTTGTTACCGGTTGTTTTAAAGTGTTCATGTCTCTTTTGCTAGCTTTTTTAGGCCTTCCACTACGAGGTTTCACTTCTGCTGAACCACATTGTTTAAAATCATCTGATAACATTAGACACAGCTTCTTGACAACGTCACACTTTTTGAGCAATTTGGGTTTGTCACACATTTCAAAATAATAACAAAAAATAAATTCCACTTTTATTTAAATTATGGTCATTATAATAATGGGTATGAGGAATTACTGCAAAATAATTTTTTAATTATTTTCATAAAAAAATAAAGTATTATAAACTTTATGGACAGTTTTATCAATATTATAAACTTACCGGACACATTTCATTTTACAAAATAATTATTTTTACAAGTATTACTATTTATGAAACTGTTTTTCTATAAAGCTAATAAAATCCAATTTTGAGAAGTTAGTTTATTTATAATTATTTTGTTTATATGAAAGCACATCTAATTTATTTCAGTATTATAAACTTTTTGGACAGACTGTAGTACTAAATCAAATAGCCCCCTCAACCTTTTGTCAGCATTTAACGATTTATTATGATCCAATGACATCAAGTATAATTAAAACGAATGAATTGTTAGTTAAAGATTTGTATAAGATTTTACTGTATAAGATTTTTATAAAACATACCATTTATTAAAATACTGGATGCTTCTTAATGAATTGTGTGATTTTTTTAATCCTGTATTTGCAATCGAAATAAAAACGACTGATCAGTGTCCTAGATATGTATATTTTACACGAGGATTTCACCCTATGATTCAATGTTCAAATAAATGAAATGGGAGTGTTGCTTGGTAGTACTGTAAAATAAAATTGTATATCTTAGGATATTTGTTTTATGATACCTCCTTATTTCCTCTAGCTAAATCTAAGCCACTCGAACTTAGATTACTGGTTTGGGACAAAGAATAAAGCTCAATCATAGCAAACCCAGCATTAAGTTTTCGTCATGAGCAAAGTCCACGGGTGGTCCCAACGTTGTTTGTCTCGACAGAAGGCAACGGGGTCCAAAAGCCGAGGGTCTCTTGTCGAAACGACCAGAAAACCTGCACCGTTAAAGAGTTTATTTATCATTCAAATGCGGAGGGCGGTAGTAAAATACGAGATTACATCCACGCCTTTCACCATAGAAAGACATCATAAAAGCCCAAAGAAATAAGCCAAGAAAAAATAAAACCATTTACATAAATGAGAGAGAATACGTCTATAACAATTTTTTGTCCTTGATTGCAAACATACACAAAAAGAAAGTCAAAAAAGGGACTTTTGTCAGCTGGCCCTGATTTTTATAGAGCAAAGGTTATTAACCTAAGTTTAATTTATAAAAGCATTCCGGAATCAAGTGCTGATCGAGTGGTGGGTGGTATCCATGTCAGGGTGTCATGCCGTTCTCGAATATTCCTCACCCCCCCCCCCCTTTCCCGCTTCCTTGTCATTTTGTAGTCAGTGCAATCGATTGCTTAATCTTTCAACAACTCCATTGTCTGTGTAATTCGATGATTATCACAGATAACACAAAAAAGAAATTAAATTTATTGAATGGCTAGTGATCAGTTTCGAATATCATATAAATATTCGAAAGCGATATTAACGTTAATATGTCCTACTTTATTCAAATATATTAAAAAAAAAGATGAAAGAAAAAATCAAAGAATATAAAAATCCATAAAAAAGCAGCTACTGAAAACAAAGTTTACATTGACACATTTATTCTGAATAATAGAGACATGGGTTTCCTTTTGTCAGAGTAATATTTTTCTTTTCGGAAGATTTCCGGTTAAATGTTAACTTTTTATCTTACGAATAAAAAAACAATCAGAAGCCTAGTTTCAGAATTTAAAATATAATTATAAAAAGTAATTTGCTTCTATCTGTAGGATGAAGGCATTCTTCCGTAGTTCCTTAAATTTGTAAAAGATAAACTCTCAAGTATGCCAGAGGCTAATAAGAACCTTGAACATGATTTATTTTATTAATATAATCTAACCATATAAACATTTTATATGGTTACTTTTTCAAATTTTTAAATAATGGCCCGGAAAGGTCTTGGAATAGCGTTGCATTATCGAGAGTGTTTCAAATCCGACATCGTGCTAACAAATGCAAGGCTAGCAGGGTAAACGTGAATGATGAACATGATGACGACGAACGATGAGCTAGATCTCATCTTCTACCCAAGGGCGATGAAAAGCGAAGGTGGTTTCTCGCATAAACACTACCACCTCCGCCGAAACCTGACGAGCAACGAAAACACGAGACCAAGGGAAAAAAGTAGGACCTGAGCGTGTGCTAATTCCATCATCCTCTTTGCCTAACGAACTTCATATTAATTATTCTTTGTTTAGGGAAAAAAGGAGGCAACAAAAATCATGTCCAATATAGTTCACGTATTGGTTATCTTCTGCTTCCTGATTTCACAAGGTAAACAAATTGCTGTTTATAATGTATATGTAAATTCCATTCTACTTTCTTTTCACAGTAAGCGATCCCCTAACGCAAGGTGTAAATTTATACTTTCTGATAGGCAAAATGGTATAGATAATAAGACTAGTAGGGATTTATTACCAAATGTAAAATTCAAATGATAAGGAAAGCACTTAAGAGAAAATATTTATTTTATAATTGTATAATAGTTATCAATGAATATTGTTACAGTGATTCAACCTACTTGTAATTTGAACCACAGAAATTTTAAGTAATTAATAAATTGGAAAAAGAAATAACAGGAAATTTATTGCAAGAGCTATCAGAGATAGTTTGAAAAACTATCTTTTCCATTATCGACACTAAAAAAAACTATTTATGCTTAATAAAATCCGGTGCAACCTTCTATAAATTAATTTTAATTATTGATGAGAAATTAATCACTAGTTAACCTATAATTACATGGACGGCAGCTATTAATCTTTAGAAACTGGAATTATTCTTGCAGGTTGTTTTGTTTTCTTTTTTTTTTTTTTCCTTCTTTTTTTTTGTTTGGCTGATAGTTTCGATTGTTGAAAAAATCTCATGCTAGATCGAATTCCTTGTATAGGCTGATACCTACTATTTAAATATTTTTGTTCCATTCTGCTCTATCAGTAATACTTCAGCTTCAGTTCGTAAACATTTCTGGATAGAGTGCACTTTTCTTTCCGTTTGAAATATAAAGTGCGTATATTAATTTTTTTTAAATACTTAGCATTATTAAACTAAAAATTGAAAGATTTTTTAATACATATAGTAAACTTCTGAAGAAGAAACGCTAATATATAGTGTACTCTTTCAAATGTAAAATCACTGAAACAGGCTTTGAAAAATGAATACGATAGAGAATATTTATCGCTTCTCGATTATATGCCATCGATAGGGTTATATTACAAATTAAGAATTCAGGGGTTGTGATCACACTGAAATTATAATAAAAGCCTATTTATTCTAATTGTGATATTATTAGCCGAACACGTCCCTTATAATTGTGCTTGAACACGTCCCTTATAATTCTGAATGACATATCTGACTCGAAAAATAATTTATTTTACAAAAACATTTAATTGTGAGGTCTTTAAATGTATTTTTCCTAAATTATTTTTAAAATAAAGTGTTGTTCCGATGTTCCTCGGGGGTATTGGCGAGAAAGAAAACTTCATCAAGGAAGTTGATTTTAAATTTAGGGCGCATCAGTCTCGCGATCGTCCTTATGTGATTTCAAGCCCTACGGGTAGTGAAGAAGTCCACAATGTTTGGGAAGGCAGATGATGTCACATAACGGTTAAGAAAAATATTACATAATCAAAAACCAGTCATAAAGTCCTTTCGTTTATCTGCCATACTGATTCTAGCTATTCGAACCATTAATTAAATTGTATTTTTCCAAGCATTATTACAATTTCCTTATGATTTAAATCAGTGTTTTTCAAACTTTTTGGAGTCAACGCCCCCTTAATTCCAGGAGAACGGACCATGCATTTTGTGTCCTTACTTTGCATTATTCTCCATATCTGGAAGCCATTAATGCAGTTGTGTTTTATGTATATATTTCATCCCCACCCCCCCTCTGGCCGTTGAATCTACTGCTGCCCCTACGAATCGTTCCAGCTCCCCCAGGGTAGCGATCAGGGTGGTGATATCTCCCACTCTGAGAAACACTGATGTAAATTAAAGATGATAATCTCATAGGCCAAACTTAATTTCTCTATACATTAGGATGAACAGGAGAAAAAGTTCAATAAAATAAATACTTATTTTTAAATCACAACATGCGAACAGTTTGCAATGAGTTCATAAAAACAATCACGAAAATCCTAGCTTCTTTTTAAAAAAGATTTAAAAAGCTGTTTATCCAACCGCATTTATACAGAAGTTGAGTCACGTTTATGTGAAATGCTTTGTACTGAAACCTTATGCGCGAACATATGTTGTGTCCTGTGTGTCGACCTCGCATCTTGGCTATGGCATGACATCGGAGATTCCACTGCAATAGTGCGCACTGAAGGGCGGAATGGTGTCCCATGTTTCTTTGCAGGTTTCCATAGACATCTAATATACGAAGTCGTCGATTTCCCGAGGCCCTTTTGAGTAGACCAAAAGCACAGTAGTTCATAGGAGTAACATTTGGAATCGATATCCCTAATTCCTGTTTCTATGGCCATCTTAATCATGAAGATTTTGTCTTCAATTTTGCCGTGTGTCTTGAAGCCTTATTCTCTTCAGCACCGTTAAGACATCGGATATCAGAACGATATATTGGGGTCAGGATGTTTATCTGATAGTAGGCGGCATTAATTTTTTTGCTTTTGGTGAAACTATGCCCAGTGTTAATTTTCTGTTAAGCTTATAGCTAAACCAGATGAAAAGCATAAATCCGTTATAAGAAGTTTCCTTCATTGTCGCACAGTCCACGCGATTTTGGGACCCTTTTTTGCGATAAAAGATCGGTCGACTCTTGTTGCAGTTGCTTGAGTAGGTCCATACTTAGTCTGAGGTTACCACTTTTTTCCACTTTTCTCCCGCCCTGCGTTGCTCATACAATTTCCCCGCGTTGGTGCGCTCTGCGATATGGCGTGACAGTAATTTGTGACAGTGATTTGACAGTAATTGACCTGTTTCGATGTTAGCCTTGACTTTCCTCACCAATTCAGTAGTGTCCATGTGGATTAGGGTGCTTTTTACGAGGTGGCGGTAAGCTAGGTTCTTCTCCCAGTCTGCATTTGTTAACCCAGCTTATATTGCTCGATTTTACGCGAATATGAGAATCCTAGGTCGGAAACGGCATTTATATACCCTTTCCAAAACGGTCTTATTCGGCACTGTTTCTCCTAAGCCTACAACTAAAACAGGATTTTGTTCTTCACATAACAACAATAAGATGAATTTGCGACAACAATTTCGCGCCTTACAATTTTTTTTTCACTTAAACTTTAATCAACCTGTGTATTTCTGCAGAGAATGCAGGTTTTTAGTCATATTTCATAATGACATCTATAAAATGAAATTGGAACTTTCGGAAGTTTGAAGGAACATTAGATCAATTTTTTTTTTCGATTTTGAGAGCACCCATGAAATGTTTATATAGAATTACCCTCCCCCTTCAAACAAAGCTAGTTGTTAGAACACGAGAGGGAAAAAAAGTGACTCAATTTCGAATCTGCAGTCCAAAGCATTGAATTGTGATAATGTTTTTAGAAGCAACAAACAAATGAATATTTTATACAGTACATAAACCTTTTAATTATTTATCAACGGACGAGTCTACAGAATCATGTACATCGGCAATACTGAATAAGGACTTATACGAGGGTAGCCCAGAAAGTAATGCACCACAATTTTTTTCTCCATCCCCAACAATGGTACGAATGCGAAACTTGAGATATGCATTCTTTGAAGTTTTCGGAGTGCGCGCGCAAAGTTTCCGTCTCTTCCAACAGATAGCGTACGTGCAGCAATGGAACAACATGGCGTCTGTAAGTTATGTACTTTACAAGCCGCGTGTCGTCCTTGAATTTCTCACTGCGGAGCAAGAAACGGTTGGAAACATTCACAAACGTTTATGTGCAGTTTATGGAGCATCAGCAGTCGACAGAATTACGGTTAGTCGCTGGGCACAGAAGGTCAGGCCATGAGAAAGCGGTTCGGCGGAGCTCCAAGATTTGCCCCGGTCGGGGCGGCCATCCTCGGCTGTAACACCTGACAAGATGCAGCGTGCTGATGCGCTCATTCGTCAAGACCGACGCAGAACGACTCGGCAGTTGGCGCCGGAGCTGTCAATCAGCAAATGAAGTGTGGGTGAAATCATCCGTGCTCTTGATTACACAAAAACGTGTTCACGATGGGTTCCGCGCTGTCTTATGGAGGAACGCAAAGCTCTGAGAAAAAACATTTCTTCTGAGTTGCTGCAACGGTTTGAAGCTGAGGAGGAAGCCTTCTTGCCCCGGATTGTGACAGCTGATGAAACCTGGGTGCACCATTTTGAGCCCGAAACAAAACGACAATCGATGGAATGGCGTCATCCGCACTCTCCACAGAAGAAAAAATTCAAAGCAACTGTTTCTGCTGGTAAGGTCATGATCACTCATTGATGTGATGCCGAAAGGCAGCACCATTAATTCTGAGGTATATGTGAACACATTAACCAAACTCAAGCCTTGGATGCCATAACAATCCAGCTGATTGTTTGCTTCAACATGATAACGCTCGCCCTCACATCAGTTTGAGGACGTCGGAACACATGACGAAACAGGGTTGGACAGTGTTACCTCATCCACCCTACAGCCCTGATCTAGCACCCTCAGACTTTCACTTGTTTGGGCCAGTGAAGAATGCCATTCGTGGAAGACATTTTAAGGATGACGAAGAGGTGATTCGCACAGTGAAGACATGGTTGCGTGAACAGAACAAGAACTAGTACCGACAGGGCATACACGCCCTTGTGTCTCGCCGGAGGAAGGCCATAGAAGGGGACGGAGATTATGTGAAAAAATAGGGAGTGTAGAAGAAACATCATTCTTTTGTGTGTATAAGTTTCATTATGTTCAATAAATAATTGTTGAAGAAAAAAATCGTGGTGCATTACTTTCTGGGCTACCCTCGTAATAATTGAAGTATGAAATATAAGCACGGGTATCAGTCTCTCGATATGTCGAGTAAACACAGCGTCTATGCTTAAGGTGCATCTCCTTACTCGCGTCTGTCCTCACAGTCGAATGTGAATCCGCAAGCACGGCACGTGCAAGCTTTTCGCAGTATCTAAAATTCACAAAACAAGTTTATTTTGTAGAACAAAAATTTTAAATTATAGCATCATCCATAATGATTATTGCGCCACCCGTAACGCTTTTTTGTGTGGGAACATTATCTTTAACTATAGAGAGGAAGGACTTTTGTAGAAATAAATTAAGCACTTCAAAGCACATAGAAATTCAACAAGCGCATAAATTATAAATAAGAAGACTTCAAAAAGCATCAAAAGATCTAAATGACATTTAATTGATTCTTCCATATTTCAAAATAATAAATTCTGAATTAAATTGTGAATAATAAAATATATTTATTGTAATGGAAAAGAATATATTCCAATACACAAGGATTCAGTAGTCTTTATTTAAAACGCTGAAAGCAAAGCCTTATACGAATTTGCTAGGTAAGACAGCGAAGTATAGCGTTGCTATCTGTTATCACACTTTCAATATATTTCATAATATCTCTGTAGTAAAGATTTAAATAACAAAACGAGTAGTCCGGAAACAATGCTTTCACTGCCATGCTCGTCTAAGAAGTACACCGAACTAGGAAAGAAGCCAGATGAAACTCCAGAGGATAAAAAGGATTTCTTTCCTATCAGAACGGTAAAACAAATTGTTTTGTTAACGTGGGACACGGATGAGCTATGAGATTCAGTATTCTGGAAAGACGGCTTTTTGAATGTCGTCGAAGTTGACGCCCAGGATGTGATAAGGCCTCGATATATGAGGAAACTTCTAAAGCTGAGCGGGTGATCCAGAATTTTGGCAATTAAGGGGTTGGGATGGTCCTTAATCTTTGGAATCATCTTCTTCAGAGACTCTTGAACATCATTTCCAATGGGAGGTCCACCGAAATCGTCAACAATGAAAACATTAGTTGCAACTCTCCTGTCAAGTTGGACAGTGGTCCTCAGGGTAACGTTTTGGAAGGTTTGGAGGTCCTTCCATTTGGACTTACATATTTTAGCCCAGTACTTTGATAGTAGGAGAAAACAATCGACAATCGAACAATGAAATGTACATTTTGTTCAGATAGGACGGAAGCAGTGCTTTCACAAGGCTCACCCTTCCATAATAAATGCCACATGAAATACAATGAGGTAGGCAAGAAACCTGACTAACCCAAGAGGTCTTCCACATTATAAAAAAATAATAACATTGACGTATACTAATTAAAGGAACACTGAAAACACTAATCCACATAATTTTTATTGACTCAGATGTACATTTCGGAAACCAAATTCCCTTCATCAGTGAGTCATCACTCATATATACATTACATTACACCCGGTATGGGTCTGGTGGGTGTATATAAACCAACTTACGTCGATTGTGGGCGATAGTATAGGATGTACGAAAAGGTCGTTTAAAGAAAGATTTAGCAAGGATAGGAGGTCATGGGTCAATGGGTCTAGCGCATGCTTCATGACCGACTGCCTGGTGCCCAAAGAGAAAAAGAAGGCGGTGTCATTGTATGAGGCTCATTGTCATGGTTTCGATTGGGCCAACTTGTTCCATTAACATTTACAAACGAACATGACATTTTTATTGTCGGAGTGTGTGTTTCTTCTAGAATTTGAGGCATACTTGCAATATTTCGTAGTCTTATACGCAATACCCAAGCCGCAATCACGGAAAACATTGGCAATCCTGCTAGTTTTCGGGCCAGTGAAAGGTAATGAATTTTTTCTACATAGTTTCTGTCCTGGCGCTCTGTTGACCTGGACTTCGGGTTTTTCGAAGGATCGACTGTAGAACCTGGTCGGGGACTGAGTTTATCTTTCCAACCTCATGGATGAGTTGGATTTCATTGTCCTTATCTTTCTTGGTGATGGGATATGCAAGCGCCTTCAAAAACATTGGCTCACGGCTGCATTCTTCTGTTGCAGCGAGGATTTGATGAAAATCCAATATTGTTTGAAAGGTTTTTTATGACTGTCACGTCCAGGTAATTCATTTTGTTTTCGGACTCTTCATCCATGATAAGCTTATAGCATATGCTGATGGAAGTCGTTGAAGATTTTAAGAATATCGACAACAGAGATGGCATCTTTGTAGAAGACTATGGTTTCGTGTCGGCGACATTTCGTGTATTAAGTACTGTACAATTTGTTAGACGGCAATAATGGTTGGGCATATTTATCTTCCAGCTGTGGGATGAAGGCTTCTGATATAATAATGCTAATGGGCGAGCCCATCAGAACACCATAGGGAATAGAATTAGGCTTTCCGTTGAATTCACAGTAATTTTGATTGCACAGATACGCAATGACGCCATCAATATCTTACATGTTCTGTGCAATCAAAAATACTTTTAATTCAGCGGAGAGCCTGATTCTATTCCATACAATGTTCTCATGGGCTCGCCGTGTATAGACAAGTTTGCAAAATTGTGATTACTTGCATATCCCGTTGAAAGGTATTTTCTGTGAAGTTCCGTTGTTCATAAAAGACAGTAGCCGTTGGCGAACCCTGTAACAAGCCTCTGGTGGATGGCCATTCAGCGCCAGCTTGAATCGATCCAATATAATTACTCCACTGGTCTAAATAATTTTGGGGGCGCGTCGATTTTTTTTTTTTTTTTGTCAAAGACTGTAATTCCTCTCTCACGTTTATAGTTGCAGTATTTTTGTAATAAAATTAGGCCATACACCTTAATGTTACATTTCGGAGATATATACCAATTTTCACATATCTCAGACAATATTTTACCCATATCCTGAATTTAGGACCATACTGTCTAAAGTTACACTTCCTATTAGGTACGAGAGTAAATGTAGCCTAACAGCCAGATATGTAAATGAGACATACACTTCGGTGATTCTTTTAATGCGATTAAAAATTAAGCAGGAGAGTTTGATAAGTATTAAGAGATATTCTTAAGAGTACACGTGTTAAGAGATATTCTTCATATCTCTGCAGTACTGGAAATAATACAAATTAAACGTAAATTCCTAATTTGTAAGTATACTTGGCAATTTTGAGTAAGATATTTAAGAAATAACTACTGTATTTAATTAAAGTATTTTTTTTTGCAAAACCCTTTATCAGTTCGTTCCCAGTGTTCTCAGCCCAATGGTCGTTTTGCTGCGGGAAGACAGTGTGACGCGTACACAGAATGTCGTGATGGGGTAGCAACCGATCAGCTGTGTCCGGATGGCCTCGTCTTCAACGATCTGATCACCCGCCTTGATCGCTACCCTTGCCATTATCCGGTCGACGTTGACTGTGGAAGTAGGACCGAATTACGTAAGAGAGAGAAAGAAGTTGAGATTTTTTTAAAATTTAGTTCTTTAATAAAATTTCTAAAAAATTATCAAGAACCATTAACAGTTTCAGAATATGTTGTTGGAATCTTCTTTCTCTTTGGACTGATTTTAAGAGCCAGCAAATCCAACCGAACATTGTGCACATCAATTTGGACTCTATCGTCATGAAGACAAACGAAATTGTGGTCAGTTCTGGAACTGCGCCCATGGCAAGGCTTATCTGTTCGATTGTCCTGAAGGGCTTGCTTTTTCCACGATAACTTCGCGATGTGAATGGCCGGATGAAACACCTGACTGTAATCCTGAAGGTAAATTTGAAATTTCGTACATAATGCGCTTTATCGACAATCGTAAATATGAAAATGCATTAAAAATTTCCTGGAAATTTCATCTCTAAACGCATCAGTGTCTTTTAGAGTTCCTTGGTTTCCGTTGTCCTCCTCCTGATCCCGTTCAGATGGAAGCTTTTCTGAATCAGCCCCGTTATCCCCACCCGAGTGACTGCAGGAAATTCTACGTTTGTATCGATGGAACGAAACCGAGGCTGCTCACCTGCCAAGAAGGATCCGTCTTCAATGCCAACATACACGCCTGCGATGAACCTGAAAACGTTCCAGGATGGTAAGGCTGCTTTAATATTGTACGACTATGTCATTCTCAGAAAAGTTAACATTATATTGTTTGTGTTTATACAATGTTAGAATCAACACAGAGAAAATCGTGCTATCATAATCGGCTTTGTTATGATAACACGCCGTCATCTCCAGTACCACTAATCTCCGCAAAAAAACAAGAAAATGCCTTTTATAGACCAAGAAACACCATCAATAGACCATTACTGATTGAAAACGTTATACATGGTCATATTAATCAAGAATTTTGATATTTCAGCAGGTGGGATGGTCAGGATTACATGAAAACTAGCTGATTTGCCCGGCTTTTCTCTGGCTGTTAGTTTGGTGAAATTTTGCAATACACGAATTTGAATACAAGTATGAACGCATGAAAAATCCTTAGAATTAATAGAGTGAATATTCACTTTGTAAAAACGAAATAATTCTTTAAAATGCTCGTACTGTAATTTTGTGTACAATTGGATTTAGCCAGGAAAATTCGGCATTGCATCCTTAACTTAAGAATATCAAAGAAAGACTATGAGTATTGAATTATTTCTGTCTATATTAAGAATACTTCATATATGGATTGAAAGCATTAAGGAACTCTGTTTAAAAACCCAATCAACATCCCTCTCCAACATGCAACTGTTTCAATAGAATTGTATTCAATCACAGAGCCTGGAATCATGTCCTGAATGTGGCAATCCTGTTCACATTGACAGTATCAGTTTTAGCAGCAAGGATTGCCCTTTCACACAATCAGTTGTGGTCTTTATGTTTATATAAACTTAACTTCTCTAATGGAAGTTTTACATTAGAAACACCATATGAAATACAAATTTTCTCCAGTTATTGGCTTATTAGGGAAAGTACCTTCACCATTTCAGCAAAAGCTTGAGCAGTTGCAACGCCCTAGAAGTTGTATTCTCTTATTTGTTTAAGAGTAATTTCTTACATCCCTCCAAAGATTTAAATAAAAAAGAAAGAATAGTAATTTGTATTCATTTATTTAATAATTTTTATAATTACTCCTCTTAAAATGTGAATCATTAGGGCAGGCATCGTAGCCGAATTTTCAGTACGGGGACCTATCTTTTTCGTTGGCTACTGAAGCATTAATTTCATCAACAAATACGACCAACCGATTGTTGACGCAAATACGACCGGTTGATTATTCGCATATGCAAGCAAACATACATAAAAGAAGTCTTTATTAGGAGCTTTAGCATAAAAGCTACTTATAAGAATGCGCCCTTGGTCCGCCCGTCTGGCCCTCCGTCCGCCGTTTGCACGATAACTTGAAAACGGATTAACTTTTTCAAATTCTGTTTTCAGAAATATGACCATCAAAGTTCTTAGCTCGGCCGTATCAACTTTTCAAAATTTTTCGTGGACCCCTTCAAGTCGAATTCATGTGCTAAAACAGTGAGTGTAAAGAATACCTAGATAATGGCATGTCATATAGCAATCGATTTGTCAAGAAGGAATACATTGTTACTTTCTGTTCATCTTTTAAGCATTACTGACATCAGCGCGCGCACGTGAAATCAGTGCTCATAATCTATAAGCTTACTATTAAGTAGCGGAAAAATGGAGCTACTTATTGGTTTTATAATGTCAGTCTGTGCACTTCATCATTTCTATAGTTTTTGAGGTAGAAGGTTGAAATTCGGATTGTAGCTTACTAAGGGCATGTGCACCTTCACTATTTAGTTTGGTTTTGATTAACCCACTAAGGTCGGAGTGTTGAGGGTGGAAATTAGAGGGGACCAAAAGGTCTAGGTGTATTTATGCATATAAAGGAGTGAAATTCTGTATGCAGATTCCTATAAGCAAAATCTCCATTAAATGAAGATTTTTTTTCCCGAGGTATCCATGCCTTCCCGACTCGGTGGCGGAAATGCATCGAAAAGCAGGGGACTACATTGAAAAATAGTGTACTTGTTCCAACTCTGTCTGTAATAAAGGAGCTGTAAAAAATATTTCCAGTTTTCATTTGACTGATCCTCGTAAGTAGAATAAGAATGGAGCTATTTATTGGTTTTATAATGTCAATCCGTCCCCTTCATAATTTCTACATTTTTTTGAGGTAGAAGGTTGAAATTTTGAATGTAGCTTACTATGGGCATGTCAATCTGCATAATTTAGTTTGGTTTTGATTGGTATAAGGGGTCGGAATTACGGGGGTGGGATTCAGAGAGGGCAACATATCTATGTGCTATTTAGGTACGTAAAGGCGTAAAATCCAGTATCCAGATTCCTCTAGGAAAGATCTACATTACAATGAAGTTTAAGCTTAATTATTTCAGTGGGATCGGATTTGCGGGGGTGGCAGTCACTTGGTCCTTAGAACTATGGCAACGTATGGCATGTGATATATCATACGTTCGGAAACGATGAGAAAGGAAAGAAGATACGAGGTTTTTTTTACATTTTCTACATATTAATTTCGAGAAAATTAATATATTGATTAAAAAAAAATTGGGGAGAGGTAAAAAGTGCAGATAAAGGGGTAAAAATAGATGACCGCAGGATCTGCCACTTGCCTTCCCCTACTGGGGGAGGGGGGGGGGGGG
>JAHWFO010008373.1:257673-276423 GCA_023313115.1 Rhysida immarginata
GGGGGGGGGGGGGTAATTTCTTTTTAATAAATGTATAAATGTATTTCTGCTTCATTGCTAAAGCTCCTCCTTGGAATGTTTACAAGATTTTATAAAAATGAGCTTTTAGTCTGTACGCTTATCCGGCCGTCCGCCGTTTGCACGATAACTTGAAAACGGATTAACTTTTTCAAATTCTGTTTTCAGAAACAAGACCAACAAAGCTCGGGCGTATCAACTTTTCAGAATTTTTCGTGAACCCCTTCAAGTCGAATTTACGAGCTAAAACAGTGAGTGTAAAGAATATAAAGATAATAGCATGTCATATAACAATCGATTTGTCAAGACGGAATACATTGTTACTTTCTGTTCATCTTTTAAGCATTACTGACATCGGCGTGCGCACGTGAAATCGCTTTGTCGACGCACGATTGCTCAAGTGCTTATAAAATACATTATTAAGTAGCGCAAGAACGGAGCCAACTATTCTGATTTACGTAGCCAACCAACGCTACCTAAGATACAAAGCCTGCCTACTGAAATGTCATACATTGTTACGTCATTTATATGAAGGCGAGGCCAACGAGAGACAGACCAGGGCACTCAAAAATCACATGATCATCGGGGTCCGGGCAACAATCCATCTTTCATTGTTTCCAACAAATGAAAATATACCGATTGTTAAAATCCAAGATGGAGATCAAGACATACCACTGCAACCGCTTACTTGTAGTAGGACTGCAGTTACGTGTCCCAATAGCCAGACTACTACTCCTGCAAGAACACCTTTCTGTGCGGTTGCTGTGTGTTGCGAAAGAGACGATTGGCGAGCTGAATTAAGGTCTGTTCCCTTCAGTGGTGAGAGCAGATTCTGCCTGCACACCAGTGGTGGACGTCAGTGTGTCCGACGAAGACCAGAAAAGTGACATCTTCCACAGTGTATTCGTCTATGGCACACATGTCCAACACTTGGCGTAATGATACAGTTACAACTCGCGCTCATCCTTGGTGTTTGTGAATGAAACATTGAACAGCGCAAGGTAAGATTTCTCTTGTTGGATTACATCCAGGAGATTGTTGAATCCGTTCTTCTGCCTTTCGTGCAACAGGAGGTAATGTGCTGTTCCAGCAGGATAAAGCACGCCCCCACACGGCTCTTGCTATCTTACAAGCTCTTCAACATGTTGCTCACTCCCTGGCCAGCATGATCTCCAGACTTGATATCAATTGAGCATATTTGGGACATCCATCCATTATACAGTACAGTACATCCATGGTCGCAGCACACAAGCCATAATATTTGCACAATATTTGCGCCAATAGGTTCTGGACGCTTGGAGCAATGTATCTCAGGATGATATCCAGCATCTGTACGACCGTATGCATGCAACAGTCGAGGCCTGCATTTATGCTCCTGAAGGGTATACGGCATAGGAAATTGTTCGATTGGGACATGCTATAGTTTAGCATTGAAAGTTCCAGTGAACCATAATGGTTCCACTACATCAAAATGGTTCCACTAAACCAGGTTCCTTGAAACCAAATTGGACTATCATCAATTTTACGTTATATTCATTCATCACTTTTGGGACACCCCGTACCAGGATCCTGTGAACATATGTTGAAATTTAAATCATATGTTGTATGCCACCCATACTTTGCTCTTGTAAAATTACATTAAAATTGATCCACTCCTTCCATGTGTTGCATTTTTTTGCCGGCAGTGTAGTAATGAAATGCAGACATTCGACTCTTAATAATTTACTTTCGTAGTTGCTCATATTTTGACCTTCAATTTTTTTCTAGTTCTCTCTGATGGACGTCTCTGACATGAATATAAATGTAATTGTTTTTCCGAAAAGAACATCCAGGAAAATGCGAAGAGAAGATTGCCAAAGGGTCTGCCAATTTTCACTTACCCTGAACTCTAGGGTCACTAAAAAGAAGTATATAATTATTTTTTAAAATTATTTCTATGTTTATCTTAATACATTTTTAAATTAAACTCTCACATGAAAATAGATTTAAATAATGCTCACTGATTGTACAAATTATTTTTATTTATATGTTGACATTTATTGATTTTTTTAGCTATTTCACTAAATTACAATTTGTTTAATGTTATATTGTTGATCTTTTTTTAACGTGAAGTTTCTACACTAGTTGTTTCGATTTTTTTAAATTTTATTATTTATTGTTAATAAATTTTACGGTTCATTTTTAAGCATGTTATTCGTTATCATTATTCTTCCGTGGAAACAGCGAGATAGAGGTTAGAGCGAAAATTGGTAATTAAGAAGTTTATATCCTTCAAAGTACTCTTTGCCCACGCCTATGAAACGCTCCATCAATAATTTCCAAGAAATTGAAGAACAATGGAGATCCTCGGAAACGCCGTCTTTAATTGATGGGTTGTGTTCTTTTGAAATTGCCATTATATGGTTTGACGTTTGGCTTCGTCATTATACTGCAAGATCCAGAATACCTCTCAGGCTATCATCAAATGAAAGAGTTTAGCGATTTTTTTATCCAAATTTTCTTTGTAAACGTCACCAAGTTTCTCTTGTGATAGTCTGTGTCGTCATTTCCGTGAAGGGCTAGATACTGCTCCACTTACATGTAAATATTTAAGCCCATCAACTTATTAAAATCAAAAGAATCTTTAATTATTGAATAAGTGGGTCAGTATCGTAGCCCTTCCACAGAAATAAAGATATAGATATTAAATAGTTTAATAGAATTTGAGGATAAACTATTAAGCCTTTTTAATCATTGGCAATTGGGAAAATCAACAGTGAAGGGAGAATAATAATGGTATTCCAGAATTAATTTTCTTATGTTCCTCGTCATTTTTGAGTAGTGAGAGGTAATCAGCTTTTCAAATCAATATTTTCGGCATCTGAATCTTTTTAAACCACTAGATGACCAATATTATTATTGATCTTTGCTAACAATTTAGCTTTAAAAACTCAAATGGCTCACCATAATTTAATTGATAAATTCACAGATGTGAATTGGAGTAAATTATGATGCAATCAGCAGAAGTAGTCTTCAGCAAAAATTCATGAATTCCAAAAGAGAATCCATATTGGGAACTGTGAATGAAAAATCAAACATTCCTGATGATGAAATGCACGGCGTTTGGAACAAAACTGACACATTCGGAACCATACGTAGCACAGTCCACCAACCAGAATGGTACCAAGATTGGTAGGGGGACTACTCAAACATGAGACGAAGGATTCTGTGAAAAAAATTCAAATATCACAGATAGAGAGAAATGTGGCACTGTGCAATTTAAAACAGTTAACAGAGTCAAAATTGCACAGAAACTTAACGTTTTACACAGCATAATCAATCAGCCATTCTCTACGAGGACTACTGAAAGTAAAAACTTCACAAGTAACGCGCATAGCGAGCAGAATTGGTTATCGGTATGCCTTTATAGCCCTATACTAGCAACGTCACCAATGATTTGCATTGAAACCTTTTATGTTAAAAATCGCCTATCTCAAGGTCTATAAAAGACCTATCTTTTATAGACCTTGGCCTATCTATCTACATCAGCGCCACATTTTCCTCTATCGGGCGACATTTGGATTTACAGAAAATTTTCGCGGAACCAATTTGGAACCGTTCAGCTAGGTAGATACTTTAAAATATCTACAGATAGTTTAAGAATTAGCTTATTAAAAGTTTTCATTTTGGGCTATTCTCATTTCATTTTCCATGAAAATTAACAATAAAATTTTTATTTTGTATATTTTATTTTATTCTTTTTAGTCTTTATTTAAAAAATAAGCTTCTATATGATAACTACAAAACCAAAAAAAACCTTGGAAATCTGCCCAGTCGATTACGTCTGATCTCGGGAAAGCGTTTACAATACATTATGCTGGCTAATCATAAACAATGCTCTCCACAATCCACAACTTTGCTAGCATTGATGATCAAATTAACAACAATTACATAAAACAATTAACAACGATAACAATAAACAACAACAGTCAGTCGTTACGTCATGATTCTACTGTATACATATTAAACTTAAATATTAAATAACTTACGAATAAGTGAAACTAACGAATGAAACATGCATTGTCATCGATAAGACGCCGTTGGAGAAAGTTGCAGAGCTGCAGGTATTCAGGAAGTGGGCAAAATATTTATTACAAAATTTGCGCACAAACACACCAGAGACCATCAATAAGTGGTCTCTGAAACACACAAGTGAAGTTCAATAAAAGTGTCAGTGAAAATTAGTTGTCTATCCGAATTGCGTCAGCTTAACTACAAACACCCTAAATTATACACATCATGTTACTGTACTGGTAAGAGTCATTCTTAAGTAAATATCGTTTTTTCATTTGTAATTAATGGTGTTTTTTCATTTGTAATTAATGGTACACCACTTAATCTTTCAAAAGATATGAAGGACCATGTTTAGAAAATAATAAATAGCAGTATAAAGGAATGTAACTTTTGCAGTTAATTTATACTAAATGATGTTCTGATATAAAACATAGATTTCTTTGGGATGAATTCAAGCTCAACTTAGAAAAAAACATTTTAATCGCCAAATTAACATTCTGGAGATGATAACAAATTATGACAATCGGCGGCAATGAGATGACATATAGGCCTACTATTTTTAGATCCCACGCATGAAGAACGACGTATTTATTTGAAATTAGAGAGGTTTGATTCCTTGAAAACACATCTGTTATATATTAGGCCAATTTTTCATCTTAAAGCTTCATCACAAACTTTGCTGAACTGTTACAAGGATAACTTCACTAGGTCCGTCTGACCTTAAGGATAACCTCACGTAAATGAAAATGATGACATTGTGGCTGTCCCCTGGTAGTCCTGTATGACAAATTTTTATTAAATATGTTAAAATATTAATGAAAAATTTATATAATCATGCAAATGTTTCTGTAAAATGTTACTGTAAAACTTCGTATTTTAGGTAACAAGAGCAAGGACAGTTTCGAATATAGAAGTTTATTCTTTCTTAACAGAATGATTGCATTTTCTTTTGGACTTCATAGTTTTTAAAAGCTTTTATTAAACTTGCAATGTCAGTTTGTTTAGGTCAAATCTTGTAATCAATATTAAACCAACTTCCCGACAAACTAGGGAGCTGAAACTTGACACACACATATACAGGTCAATTTATGTTAAAGAAAAAAATTTTCAAATCGGTTCACTGGTTCGTGTTCTAATGGTACTAATTCATTACTACGAATTGTCCAATTGCCACAACA
Organism: Rhysida immarginata; assembly: GCA_023313115.1. NCBI lineage: Eukaryota > Metazoa > Arthropoda > Chilopoda > Scolopendromorpha > Scolopendridae > Rhysida > Rhysida immarginata. Next base: position 262,923 of record JAHWFO010008373.1, read on the forward strand.
AACAATTCGTTATGGCGAGAGTTAAATGTATCTATTGTTTATTGTTGCAAAATTAAGCTTTATTTAGCTCACTAAATAAAACATTATAAAAGCTTGGTTTGAAAAAACCCTTTACCTCTTATCTCGTTTAGAAAAATGGACATACGAGTGCAAAACTGTGTTATATTTATAATTGCTTTTTAATAGCTAAATCAAGGGAAATCAAAGATTTCCATTTTCTCTTCAATAATTTTAATTAAAAGATTTTTTTGTGATCGAACAATCTTACTCTAAAGGCTGTAAATACGTATGAAGCTTAAAAAAATTTAATGCGATATCATTTGACAAGTTCATTTGAGAACTTTTTCATGTTTTAAGACAAACCATGATGACAAGACAATTTTCTTAAAGAATATCGCAAAAGCGTTTATGCAAGGATCCATTTTTAATAAATTAAATGACATCTGTTCCGCATAAGATATACCTAAAATTACATTCTGTGACACAAATAAAAGCAAGGGCATGGATTTCTAAATGTTCAATAACGACCGGATTAACAAAAATCTTACTAATAACAATTTTATCAATGACTTAGTCTATTAAGTACTTTCTCAACCGAGTTTTCCTTTAGTAATACTGTAATAAAATGATATTATTATAACCAGGTGTTCTTTATCTCAACAATTTTAATCTATTATTGCTAGAGGAAGACTTGTTTTTTATATTGCAAAATTATTTTCCATTTTCTAAATGTGAGACAACAGACACTGCTGTACATAATTTTTAAGATTATGCAGATAGAAGATGGAAATTACGAATTCTCTAAAATTGGATTTTAATTTGAATTCCGATTCATTTTTTTTTCTGTAAGAAAGTAATTAGTGAACTGGCCCTTAAACTGATGACACGGAATGACATTATTCAGATATGAAGTTCTTAAAAATAACGAGGAAGTTTAAATATAAAAAATTCAGTAATACATGGTGATCCAAAAGTCAGGAAAACTTTAAAACTCAGTAATTCAGCTAAAAAGATTATGTTGCTAGAATTGTTCGGTTTTTGATCAACAGATGACGTTGTCAGGTTAAAGACATCAGTTTATGCACATTTTCAGACGGTAAGATGCCGCATTAACTATCAGTGAGACGGAATTATCACTACCAGCTTCCAAAATAGCATTTGCGGCGAGTGCAGATCTTTTATACCGTATGAAAATGTGCATAAACTGATTCTGTAATCTGACAACGCCATCTGTGGTCAAATACCGAACAATTCTAGCATTAATTTTTTTCCTGGAAAAAAAACAAAAAACGACTTCATTCCAAACGTTTCTGTGCAAACAGAATCATTTTATTTGCATTCGTGCGCGAATTATTGAGTTTTAAAGTTTTCTTGACTTTTGGATCACCATGTACATGAATGGCCGTATTCACCACCTCGGGTTAAAAGTTCGAGTTGGGCAATCCAGAGTTAAAGCTTAACACGTTATCCAATAGAGAAAGGTTCAAATACCATTTGTCGTCCTAACGCTAACCTTAACCTTAACTCTCAGATTAACCTTAGGTGGTGAATTTTTCGATTAATGCAAATTCACATCCAGTAATTTATCGCATAAATTCTATAATATAAACATGTATTTAATAAATAATTCTATTTAACAAAATAAATATCATTATGAGCATTATTATGTAACCGCATTAGTTTATTTATTATTTGATGTATGTCAGCAGCTATACTTGCTTCGTGTCCTTTTTGTTTATCCTCTACTAAGTTAATTTTGGATGTGATGTTAAAGTCGGTTTAACTTCGTCATATTTACCCTAAAATATCGTTGATGTTTTTGAAAAGATGAAGATTAAACAAAGTGATATGGAAGCGCGTTAGACATGGAGTTTTACAATGCATCTTAATTTGAAGAGTTTTACCTACGGAGAGTTTTCGCTGCAATTTGTAGTTAGATCTTTAATACAAACTTTCCAAACCGATACTTGGAATAGCAGACAGCGTGATAGGCAAAACTATGTCAAAAATGTATCTCGAATCTTTAAAATAATTTTTTTTTTATCTTTTTAACTTCTTAGTTGTTCTCTTGAAGTCATTCCTGAAATACGCTAAACTAACTTTATAAATCCAAGATGAAGAATTTGGAATCTTCAAAAGAAATACCGGTATTTTACTCATTTGTTAATTAAGTAAATGGCAAATACTCCCAAGTTGTTGTATATATTTGTTGTAAATATCGTTCATATTAAAACTTTCTTCCGGTTTGGAGAGTATTGAGGCACAGGGAATTTTCCTGTTTTTAATATTGTTGGTTTTTACAAATTTAATTTATAATTGGAATTTAGTAATAAGCCTGAACATATGTATTTCTAAGGGAGAAGAAGATTTAGCGTTACCTGGAAATCAAGCAAGATTGTTGAATCGAGGACAAATATTTCCAACTCTGATTCCGGAAAATTCTACATTGGCCCACTCCAAGTTTTAGTTTTTTGTAATTTTTGATTCATTCTGGAATCTCCAAATATCAATTTCTTTTGAATTTCGAATCCGACGCCAACCCCTCTTGAGGGATTTGCTTACGTGTTTAAGAATTACTTTCAGAAAACCATCAGGAAACTTTTTAGCTAAAATAGTTATCAAGTAGCGGAAGAACGGAGCTACTTATAGGTTTTACCATGTCCGTCTATTTTTCTTGGATTGATCCACTATGGTCGGAGTCACAGGGGTCCATCAAATCAATATAAAAATAAGTAAAGAGAAAAATGAAGCATGTTTTACCACCTTTACTCTTAAAATGAAAGTTTAAGTTTTATCACTTAGAAGAAACAGTCTTATTGGCAAAACAAATTCTGACGTCACAAACTGCTCCACGCAAACAAAACTCCATAGACATGCAGGAAAAATTAATCTAGTTAAAAAATTTTTTTTTTTTTTGGGGGGGGGGGGGGTCCAAAAACTGAAATTGGAAAGAAAAACTTGCTAAAATGTGTTGTCATCAGGAGCAAACATGTATGTAAAATTTAAGAGCGAATGGAAAAGCGGAAGTGCTTCAAAATTCGATTGAAAGGTTCCGTACCATCTCACAAGATCCAAGAGCGAGTTAATATGAGGGTGGTAAATAGATATGTAAAGGAGTGAAATGAGCTTGCAGATTCCTCTAGGCAAGATCTACATATGAAGTGTGGGCCGGAATTTCCCAGAGGAGTAAAGAGTTGTGTTGGTACGGTCGCGGGTCTTCAGAAACATACACTTTTTTGTGATATATCACTCGATGAGAAATGATGAGAAACCAAAGAAGATAAAGCTCTTTTCTAAGGTCAAAACACTACGTTCGAGAAGATCAACATTTGGTAAAAAATGGAGGGTAAGGGGGCCAATTTCCTTGTACTAAATAAGTACCTTCCGCTACTTTCCTATACCCTCCTTCAGGATTAATTTCTTCTTTTAACTAGAATTATGGTTTGCGCTTTTTACTCTCTTTTATTTAAAAAAAAATACAAATTACTCATAAGCTTGCATCTCCGACTTCCCAGTCTTGGTATCAATTTACATTTTTTTTTATAGATAAGCAAATAATCAATGAAAGAATTTATTAGATTAATTAATTTATTTAACATTAGACAAAATAATTGAAGTTAGCAAATGGAAGTTAGAAGATTTCAATAACGCCCATTCTGATTGTTCCTGTGACTTGAGACTATGTGACTGGAGACCCCTGCACAATTCCTATTCATTTAGAAATTTATTTCACTGATAAAAATAATAGTTAAACGGAATTTATATACATATAATCGAGTAAACGTATTATAGCATCAGTTCTATGGATGAGCAACCGTTAATTCCCAACCTTTTATAAAAGCCAATATGATATTTTATTGTCTATATATTGATTTTTAAGGATGAAATTTAAAAAGTAAAATTTTTGACACATTTCTGAGAATAGTCAAAATATTTCGATGACCGCATTTGAAAACAACTCATCTAGAAATTCAAAAACTTTCAAATTAGACTGTCAAGAGCCAAAGCCACCTGAATATACTGTGCATATTGAAGTGGCTTTGAAAGAGCTAACATATTCGTCAAATATTTATCCATATTCTTTAAAATAATTTTTCTAAGTAGAACTTGAAAAACAAGAAATTAATCCCCCCGAGGAGGGTATAGGAAAGTAGCGGAAGCTCTGAAATCATCTATTTTTTACTCCATTTATCCGCACTATTTAATTCCCATTTTATCACGAAAAAATTATTTTTCTCGAACGTTATATTTAGAAAATGAAAAACATTGTTTCTCATCATTTCCGATTGAATAAATACTATATTCTTGAAACAAAGACTACAAAAACGCTACCCCCAATATCCACTAGGACAATTTGGCCCAAACTTCATAATAATGTAGCTCTTACTTAGAGGAATCTGCATATATACCAAATTTCACTCCTTTACATTCCCCTCTAACTTCCATCCCCGACCTCAGTGGGCCAATCAAAACCAAATTAAATAATGAAGTAGTAGTGTCTGTAGTAAGCTTAATTTTAATATTCTACGTCAAAAACTGTAAGCCCCATTCTTCCGCAACTTAATAAATTCTCAAAATTGTATATTCTTTCAAGTTTCAATTTCAATCCAAATAATAAAGAATATGTTATGCACTCTTTGCTATCTTCATATTGGTATTATATTTAAAACTAATTTGATATTTATTTGAATTTTTTTTATGTACTTAAGGATGTGGCATTGCTCGATCTTGACCTTCCTTATTATTAAATTTAATTTACAATATCGGCTAATAAGCTAATAAGGAATAGGTGAGAAAGCCAATATCAGATGTGATAAGCAAAAAGTCGTCTGCTCTTCGTATCGCCAATAACGCTTCCGGAGTAATAAACATGTAGCAGGTGAGAAGAACTGATGTGGCACTTTTAGCACCACCTGTGGTTGACGAGGGGAAAGAAGGCAAAGTTATTCTTAGGAAGTGGGTCACTGTGTGTGGCGTGGTGGACGTTCACCGTCTGTCCACGGCAATGAGTCTACGCGGTTGACACGGAGGAAGTTGAATCACGGAAGTCGATGTGTTGTGATCAAAGGAACGAATCGACGAACAAACAACGATGACATTCGACGGCACTCAGCGCTTGCTCGCCTTCCTTCTAACTCTTACAACAGGTAAAAAAACCATCCATTGAGTAACAAATAAAATTTTAAAAAATATTAATAATAAAGTAGTACTTAGAAAAATCAGGAAATTAATTTCAAAGAACGAGTTCACTTGGAGATAAGTCTGCAGAGTAATCCCGCACACATTAATGGGGGAAAATGTAAACACAGAAAATGATTATCATTATTATTTAATGTTTTTACTTTATTACTTTTATTTATTCATTTATTTATTTATTTATTTATTTATTTATTATTTTTCCCATACAATTCAATAAATAGTTTCTTAAAGGCAAGGATTTAGTTATGAGGTTGACTTTTTTATTCTGCTTTGAAATTTGGTACACTGAAGGGTCTATCTTAAATTATTGTAATTATTTAAGTAACGATCTGTAAATTATTTGAAATGACAAAAAATGTTTTAAGTGTTGTCCTGATATATAGATATCCCCATATTAAAGTTTAATTTCTATAGATAAGAATCCTATAATTTTTTACTATCTGCTATCAAGAATTTAATTATGCGCGAGTCCTTGTTAGTTTTAAGTTTTTCAAGATAAAGTACAAGGTATTCGAGAAATAAACTGGAAAAACAGATCCTTGATTATTAATTAGAAATATGGCGGATCCGTAATCACGACTGAAAGATTTTAATTAGAAATTTAAATATGTACTCTATAGCTTATACTATGCGTAGTTTATAGTCTAGAATATGAAAAGACAAAAGCAAACCAAATATTCATTGCAAGTTTTTTCATCTAAAATTTAATTAGCACTGTTTATGATAGAATTGATTCATAAGCATCTTAAGATTTCCCTCTTCTAGTTATAGGTCAAGACAACAAGGGTGACCTTTCCAAGGATGGTCAAATCAGTGCCCCCGGTGGTGACATTCCTCGTTTTCAAACACATCCCCTGAATTGAGGAAGGAGATTGTTAGATTTCAAAAGCTTTTATTAATTTCTTTTATTTAGAATTTTACAATTATTATGTTATCCTTACTAAGAAATTAAAAGGATATGTCTTTATTAAACGCTCCCTGATTAGTCCAATTAGATGTAGTAAAATGTTAGGTTGCGATAGTGTTTCTAAAATAAGAAGAAAAAAACGCATTAATATACAAGAAACCAAGTAATTTTTTATTTTACAAACACTTTTGGAAAGCAAATTAATTCATTGTCAAACTGAACACAAAATATCACAAAAATTCCCTTCTACTTCCTGAATCTCTCGGCTAATTTCTTTTTAGTTATTTACTATTTTTTTTTAAACTTGACGCGTTTCTAGTTTATAAATTTAATATATAATTCATTATTAGACAACTGTTGGAGAATCTCAAAATCTCTATACCTCTTCAGCTTATATAGATATTTGAGAGAAGTATTCTTTATCCGTTGTTTCTCATCTCCAGCAATAACTTCTATAAAATCTGAGTAAAACATATGAGAAGAGAAAAAATGAGTATGCTTCACTACGCCGACTTATTTGTAATTTATATTAAATTTATTAAACTTTTAAGATTGAATTAAAGGTAACAATTTAATTTTTTATTCATATAATCGCTTTCACGGATTTCCCCCGTCATCTATTAAAGCATTGTTTTCGTAAATTCCTATTGAAATTAGTCATGCTACCGATAAAACGTGCAAAAAAACAAGTTTGACAATTAGAAAGCTATTTTTTTAAATGAATTTCACTTTAATCTATTAAGACGAGATTAGCGCCTAATTTAAATTAAAACTGGCTCTACATCTGTAAATGGTAAAGTCAGAGATCAAAGGAGGAGATTGGAAAAGGAGAATTGTAAACGGGTTCCAGGAGCGCTGAGGCTTTTCCTCTCTTTGCTTTTATCTCGCCACTCAATCGTTCCATTGTTTACCAGACAACAAGGAGACAAAAAATCCTACTTCCCCAATGAAACCTTTGAGCCAAATGGAGCCATTCAGTTATCTTTTGCAACTTTTCTCCTCCAAAGATACAGATTATCTCTGCAACACAAGAAAATCTTATTCCACATCCTTTATGGTCCATTGTTATAATTTTTAAAAATGAACTATTGTTTTTAGGCTTCAATACCACCTTTCGTCAAATAATTCTTTACTTCTGCATTTCCGAACTGGATACTAATTGTTGTCAAATGTGATAATTATTAAATGCGTTATCTTTAAATGGGGAATTTATATTTGTTCATTCTATTATAGCTACATCTACAGCTTTTGATATTGCCTTTTGATCATCCTACGTTTTAGGTTAGTTAAGAATAGGTTTAGAAATTTCACCTATACAAGAAGTTCAAAAAGTAGGTTCAGCTATCTTATTACAAACTGCACTGTAAATAAAAAAAAAAGAAATATGATACGTGGGCTCATAGAGAAACTCAACCAACTGTCCTTCCAATTTCTTCTCTCAAACTAATAAATATAAAATTATCTAAGCATAATTATCTAAGCTCTAAATATTAATAAATAGCTTTAAAGACATATTTGCTTAAGTCACTGTCAAACTAATAATATCCTATGTTTAGTAAACACGAAGTTATTCACAATTTTACTTTTAAGCAGATCCTGGATGTTTTTATTTTTATTTTTATTTTAATTTTTTTTATTTTTTCTGTGCTTTTAGTTTCCCCAAGTGACTTTCAGTTTGTTTAAAATGAAAATTACTATAGATATTTATGAGAATGAATATGTTACAATTGAAAGGAATATAGACTTATAATACAATATGGTGCTGGTATATTTTTTAATGATGAAATAGACTATTGTTTCGGCAGTCGCCATTATCACTTTAGAAAGAAAAGATTTAAAAGATATAACAATGATAATTATTAAATGAAATATATATTTTTATAATAAATACAGGGTGTCTCAGAATTCATTGTACAAACTTCTAGGGGAATTAGTATGGGTGATTCTAAGCAAAAAAGTTCATATGAAGATGGGTCCGAATTTGAACGATAACTGAGATATGAACAGAAATAAAAATGCCGCCACCAAGATCAACAAGTTAATAACTCAGGTTCTGTAAAGTCTAGTTTAATGAAATTTGGAGGCACATAAGACTGCGTATACCGTTAAAATTTGATCGAATTCCAACAAGAAGTTTCCGAGGTACTCATTCAACATCATAACACGTGTTCACTTGTGAGTACTAATCAGCACTAGTTACAATTTTGACTGCGTAACTCGGAAATTACCATTGTCTCTATCTTGAATGTTAACAATCAGTGTTTTTTCCGTTTGTTGGAAACAATGAAGGTTGGATTGTTGCTAGCACCCCAATGGTCAGGTGACTTTTTCGCTTCCAGGCTTTGTTATCTCGTTGGCCTCGCCAGGCCTGAATATAAGTATTCATGGTGACTGCAGGATACTCGTACAACGGCAAGTTCACATTCAGAAGTGCGGACAGGAAAGCTAAGATCCCTTTACTATCAGCATCATGTCCTCAGTCCAATTTTTCACAAGGAAATCCCTGCATTGTATGAAGAGGACAAAAGCAAAGTTTGACTGCATCAAGACAAGCCCCAGCCATACGTCTAACTCGACCGTTGTATTTGGGGGATGAAATTGGAATTCACGTTTTACTTTTCCATGATAGCCCCCGTCAAGTCACCAGATGCATCCCCGATGGATTTTTGTGGATTTGGATTATTGAAACGAGACCTTTCTCGATACCAACAATCATTGAGGGTCTCTAGAAAACCTACAAACAGGAATGGAACAACTTCAGCCTCGCCATTCTGCAGACATCTCTTCTACAGTGGAAGATACGGTGCAGGGCAATAGCCCATAACCAGATCTTTGGCGGAGAAAAGGGTTTTCTTCGTAAGCTTTCTCCTCAAATCGTTGCCATATATCTATCTGTTATCAGTATTTTAACATATGAAAATATTAACTGTTGAACCACTTTCTGAATGTATTGGGTGACAGCAGATGTTCGTGGTGGTTAATTTCTTACGGGTTGTCCGTGACCAAAAGTGACGTTAATTGGAGCGAGACTGAGGAATACAAGCAATAAAAATAGACAATTAATACGAACTGCGTTATTTTATCTGCATTCACCAACATTATCTTAAAGATGAAATATATGCTACAGTATAAATGCGTGCTTCATTACCTGTCTACGTTACAGAATTTATAATATAATGAGGATAATCTGTAGCGGACATTCTGTATATCATCCTGTATGTGTTGCAATGTCAAATCTTAAATGTAAGAGAACTATAAAGCTAGCATTGCCAGACCAAACATGTTTACTGGACTAGTACAGAGATTCGTCACTTCCAGGTATTTCGCCTTTACTGACGGACTTATACTGTCCAGTTCCGACGTTCCAAACAACACTGGAGTCTAGATGTGTTTTGGTTGATCAAATTTGTTCTTTCGTGCGGCCACACATCCATGGATACCAAGGATATTCAGTTGTTCGTAGAATATGGTCATGACCCCTTAATACGTTTTGGATTTTTTTTCTTTTTTTACGCTCCTCATTACCCGTTGCTCACTTTGGGATCTCCAACGTACGGGGTTCCTCTTATGATGCCTGCCTCTTTTAATATGTTCAGGACTTTACCAGGCAGTTGACGGTGAATGCGATAATTTATCCGAAATCTTCCGAATAGATAGGCCACAAAGTGGCAACCAACGATAACATTCAGTCACCAAGTGCATTCTTATCGCCATTTTACATTTAGAACAATATGAAAGAAACACAGGAGATGATGTGTGGGCATGTTCACAAGTGGACTCATCTGGTTTTTTCTTCTGAAGGGGGGTGTCCGGTCCCTTATTATAGCAGAGTATTTTTAGAATGTATCAAATGAATTTTGCCAATTTGGAGTAAAAAAAAAATGGTGGAGGGTCGCAGTAATATTTTAGCTTCCACACAATACCTATATAATTTATAGATAGAATTGAATCTGACTATTTTTTTGTAAAATTTCCGCTATAAGATTATTCTAATCTAAATGTCGTTTTCAATTTTAATGTAAAGTATTGTGTAAATCATTTGTAAACTTCTTTATTTCACAGTTGCTTCGCAATGTCCAGAAGATAAAAATGGCTTCTTTCCTCATGAAACACAATGTGACAAATATTATGAATGCAAAGGAGGAGAAGTTGTGCGAGAGTCACTTTGTGAAGATGGTCTTGTCTTCAACATCCGATCTACGCGACACGCCCGATGCGACATGCCCTTTGACGTCGATTGCAGTACTCGTCCAGAACTCCGTAAGTATTTCTTTTCTTTCCTTCTCAACATTTATCATAACACAGTCAGAAGCTAATAATAATTTATTTTATTCATTTATTTTCAAAAATTCATGTTCATTTATAAAGTTCCAATCTAATTTCCTCTTTTAGAACCACCCCAGGGAACAGGGAACTGTCCCCGTAAGTGGGGAAACTTCCCTTTGCCGGATTCTGCAAGTTGCGCTGATTTCGTACGATGCGTAGATAACGAAGGGTACGTTACTTCTTGTGGAGATGGGCTCGTTTATGACATGCAGACTGGCAATTGTGACTGGCCCGATGTTGCTAAAACAACCTGCAAAGTTAAAGGTATTTAAACATAATAAACGATTCAGAAATGAGAGATGTATACATTTTCAACTGAGAGTGGCTACTTTTTTTTTCAAATTAACTAATTTGAAATTAATTCTTGACCTAAATGGAATGATCATATGAGAAAAGCTGGTCAGTGATATGGATTATTCATTTCCTCTGTTAAGTATTTGTTACTATCCAACTATAAATAAAATCTTGTAAACATTCCAAGGAGGAGCTTTAGCAGTGAAGGAGAAATGCATTTATAAATTTATTAAACAAATTAATCCCCCCTCCCCCTACCCCCGAGTAGGGTAAGGCAAGTAGCAGATCCTGAAGTCATCTATTTTTACCTCTTTACCTACACTTTTTACCTCTTCCCAAGTTTTTTAATCAAAAATTAATTTTCCCGAACGTAATATATAGAAAATGTAAAAAAGCTCGTATTTTCTTTCCTTTCTCATCATTTCCGAACGTATGATATATCACAAGCCATATGTTGGTATAGTTCTAAATACCACGTGACTACCACCCCCGCAAATCTGACCCCAATGGAACACCGGGCCTAAACTTCATAGTAATGTAGATCTTGCCTAGAGGAATCTGGATACTAAATTTCACGCCTTTACGTACCTAAATAGCACATAGATATGTTGTCCTCTCTGAATCCCACCCCCGTAATTCCGACCCCAGAGTACCAATCAATACCACACTAAATAGTGAAGATGAACATGCCCATAGGAAGCTACATTCCGAATTTCAACCTTCTACCTCAAAAAATGTAGAAATTATGAAGGGGTACCTTCCACTTCATATTACCTCCCAAAATTATTTATCTTTTTATAGAATCAAGACTAGCAATAACATAACAACAACAAAAAATGCATACAATCGCTAACAATAAATTACAAATTTGGTTGTCATCTGTAACCGACAAAGTCTGCACTTAACAGCAATGAATAAAAAAAAATTGAAAAATTCTTGTAATACAAATTATATCATGCCCTGATAATTATATTAATTGTTACCACTCTCTGTTTTATTCGATTAATCCACAAATGAATAAGAATTGCAATTAAGAATAGGCTATGTCCAGATTATAAAATATGATTAGCTACCAAATAATCTCTTATGAAATCGTGGGATAATAACTGAATAATTCTTGATTACCGGTTTTATTACTCTGCTGTTATTGTGCTGTTGTCACTTTTTTAAATTATAAGTAAACAAGTTTTAGGTCAATTCAAGTTAATTTCAAATTATTTTAATCCATTTATTTTCCCCCAGGTGTACTTTGAAAAGACGTAATTTGAAATCTTCACACAGGTGTCAATCAGTAGCATGCTGATTGCACACCAACTAGTATTTTAAAATAGCCCAGAAGCAAGAAATTATGAGAATTTTTAATCAAAACATTTTAAATATTTTTTAAACTTTTCTTCAAAATGGCTTTCTCCGTAGATATTTCTGAATTCACGTGCCCTGATCCTAGGAAAGCTGGAATCCGATCTTTACTGCAAGACGTTCGTCACGCCCACCCGAATGACTGTCGCCAATACTTTATTTGCATTGGAAACAACTTACCTCGGAAATTGTCTTGCCAGGAAGGTCTCGTGTTCAATCCAACCAAACATCAGTGTGACGAACCAGTCAATGTTCCCGGATGGTAAGCATTAAATTTTAAATTGCTACAATGTTCTGTGAAATACATAGTTATAAACTTTGATACCTATTTACGTATTCTGGTGATGCTTCCTTACGCAGGAATGTAAATATTTGATATGTTTAACATTATATTCACGACTTATACTTCACTTAAAAAAACAGTTTGCTGCTGGGAGAAATCCACGCGTTATAGAGCATTTAACCCCCCGGGAACTGATGCCAAAATTTTAGAATTTCTCGTCTTATTAAAAAAAAGAAAGATTGAGATACGCTGCTCTTGAGTATGCTGATTATAAATCTGTTTTTTTGTTTTGTAAAAAAGTAACAATAGTTCAGGTAACTGGCAGAACTTGATATATAATTAGTAGCCTGAAACCATGCATGAGAGCTGAAAACATGCAAATATATGCTACAGAAGAATGCGTAATATGTAGATAAAAATATTTTGGTTGTTGCTTTTAATATCTTGTGTGGAACCTTTGGATTTTCTGAGGAGTCCAATCTTTGTGGCATCCTCTCCTCTAAGATTTTCAAAAATATCGTTACGTTCCTTCATTCGGCTTTTAATGCAGCCGTTAGTTTGGTATTGATATTTGGCTAGTCTTGACGTACACGTATTGTCATCAAGTTAAAGTGAGAGCCTACAGATGAACGGAGGATACCACTCTTTTTGTGGAAAAGTGGTATCCTCCCTTCATCTGTACGCAAGTATCCACAGTTCACCAAGGTCAGTCGATTATATTGTTTATATAATTTTAGTGAGAGCTTATCTAGAATATTGATATTGTACAGCATAAATGATTGGTCGATAAGACTTATGAACTCTACCAATTCATGGAACCAACCTCATGTCAAGACATTGCCTCCACAAACCTTAACTATCGGAATGGTCTAGTCTGGAAGGAACCTCATCAGGCATTTATCGTAACCATAGACAAGTCATCAAACGGTAAAGGCTGAACCTGACTCTGTCCAGGATATATTTTCTATTGCTCTACAATCCAAGATTGGTACTCCTTATATTACACCAATTGGCGTCCATTTTTTCTGATAAATATTATGTGAACAGCTGCAAAACCATAGGAAATCGCATCATGGAACACCTTTCGCTGAGAATAGTCCCAAATCTCACAAATTCGGGCTCTTGCTTCTTCG